>JACEIK010000090.1:289208-349609 GCA_018107945.1 Datura stramonium | reverse complement strand
GCAAATTGAATGTTATTTATGTAATAAGAAAGTAAACAAATATTATTAACCAAATATGCTTGTTAAATTAAAAACTTAGAATAATATAAGAATTTTGAATAACATAATAAAATTTTAAAAACAAAAATAATTTCTTGGACACCTATAGTTGCTATATTTTGAAAACAAGAAATTGGATTAAATATTCCAAATATATTGGGAAGTGGCATTGTCAATGCTTCATCTCTGTCAATTATTTTGTTCGTGACAAGGAGCTTCTTGATGTATTGATAGGTTCTAAGATTGACAAATCGACTTCAATCTTACTCCTATTAACACTAACAAGCAATTACAAATTGGTGGAAGTACGTAGTACTTGCTCTCCAGATAGATTTTCTAATGTACAAGGTAAGAACATCTTTGAGGAAGGTGAGAAAGAGGCTATATTGGATCAGTATTTTGTAAATGCAGTTAGAGATGCCAATATTTCTTCTAGACAACAATGCAATTACCAAAAGAAGCATGGAAGAAAGAATAGTTGGGACCGTAAGGTGACTGAGGAGTTTGTTTCAAGATATCTACTGATGCGACTGGCAAATTAGAATCGTATGACAGTTATCAACAACTTCAATAAGATCCAATAAATTCAAGGAGGAGTACTGATGAACTATCAAATGATTTTGGACAAGTTTGAAGAGGAAAACAAGTCTGAACTTTAACAAATTACTCGACTTGGGTCATTCTTGTTTGTTAATTCTTTCATTTGTAAAAGGAAGTTCGAGAATGATAACTCAATTTATTTATTTTTAAATATTTTTTTCATTACATAAGTATTATCATATGTGTAATATCAATATAAAGNTATTTAACTTTTGTTATATTTTGCGAACAAAAATACCCCAACCATCAATAAAGTTTTACAAATGCCCCTTGCCGCCACACGGGATGTAGTAGATCATGGTGGAAGATGTCAACCGATGAATGGACATTTTTAACAACCTTATTCGAAAAGTATAACGGATGTTAAAGGTAAACTATTTTCGAAAGTAGCTAGGGAGGTAAATCTTTTTTCCTTTTTCACTAAAAGAAAGGAAACTCTACACAAATAGTGGATTAAATTCACTAGTTATTTATTTTTTACTCGATGTACGTATATTATATATGGATTATACACACATTATACATATAATATGTTTTTGAGTCGAAGTTCTATTGAAAACCACCTCTTTATCTTTTAAAGTAGAGGTCAGGTCTATGTACATACTACGCTTTCCAGACCTTATTATTTATGAAATTGCGCTGAATATGCTATTGTTATTATTTATTATACATATATTATGCATCCATCGACTATTAACTTCTTCTTTTTTTTTTTGACTTTTTGTGTTCTTCAGAATGTGAAGAGGCATGCAATGTGAGATGCACAGCTAAAGGTCACAAAAAAAGATGTTTGTTTTACTGCAACCATTGTTGTCAATGGTGCCATTGTGTTCCACCAGGAATTGATTTTGGGCACAGAGAGTGTTGTTCTTGCTACAATGATTGGAAGACACATACAGGAGGACCCAAGTGTCCATGAAATTAAATCAACAATTAATGTTTTTATGTTTGGTCATATGATCAAAACTACTATCCATATTACAAGTAGTTCATAATGATAAAAGTCGAAGCGTGAGTCTATTAGTGAAACAAATTTTCAGGAACTCTAAAGAAACTAATCTTTTAAATTGAGTATATAGTGAATTGAATGTCGTCTGTGTAATAAGAAACTGTAATTCTACGGGTTTGAGGAGAGTAGAGTGTATGCAGACCTTAGAGACGTTTCTGATAGACTATCGGCTCAACGAAGAACATATTAAAGCAGATACTATAGAAAGCAGTCTGCAAACAACAAATAATGCTGATGAATGTAGTATAAAGAGACTACATTCATCAAAACTACTATGTTTGGTCATATGATCAAAACTACTATCCATATTACAAGTAGTTCATAATGATAAAAGTAGAAATATCAAAATTGAACTACTTCCTCAATAGAAAGCTCAAGCAACGTTCTAATTTCCATCAGCTTCTGCAATTGCAATGGATGTCATTTCTTTTGTAGAAATAAAAAGGAAAATATATCACAGCAATATCGTAGCCGAATAAACCAAGCGAAGGAAATATTCACCTCGTTTTTACCGAGTGAAGCTCTGGTATCATGTCAAGGACGGAAGGATTCTTGCTTATGGCCTTTACAAGTAAATCAGCTGTAGTTGCATCAAAAGAGAAGCCCCTTCTGCCCATTTCCTTCATGAAAGATGCTATATCACTAATTTTGCTGCACCTGAGAAATCCTTGCATAATAACATTGTAAGTCACATTGTTTGGAAAACAACCATTGTCTTCCATTTTTCTTAGAATACCTTTAGCTTCATCAAACAACCCTTCAAGACAAAATCCATTTATCATTGTATTGTNCTTAAAATCCATATTCTAGAATAAAGAGAATTTCAAACAAAGTTGTGACTTCAAAAGAAAGCCCTTCCCTGCATGTTCTAAGTTTGTTGACAACAACTTTATGGAGTATGACCCTTTTCAAATAGCAGTGGCAAAGCATGCGGTACTCTTGGATCATATATAAACCTAAAAGAATATATTCTTAAATATTCTAAATATGGCTGTTGACCATTCATTTATTAGTGGCGAAGCCAGAAATTCTGTTAAGGGTGTTCAAAATTTAATATGTACATATTGGAAGTAATTTGTGATCTATATACTTAGTATAATTTATATGTATATCATCCATAATTTTTTGACCAAGAGTATTCAACTGACCACCATTCATAGTATATGGCTATGCCACTGCATCTATAGTATACCATATCAATATCGAATATCTATTTCAACTACAGGAAACTCACTAATATTCATACTACATGTTTCAGGGCCAGAACGATGAGGTTGAAATTATCAGTGCTGGTGTTTCAGAAACTATCGGAGCGATTATTTCCACAGCAATTTTTAAGTTGCAGGAAGTTATTTATTCTCAAATAAATAGAAAATGACAATCACCAAGATAACTAAATAGCACATGAAAATGATATTCCTAAACTTATAATAAGTAAACATAAGGGAAACTCACACTACTTATCATATCAAAAGAGCCGTAATATCTGATTTCCAAGATAAAGAATAGTGGAAAAACAATCAAAATATCAAAAGTGACGTACCTCCTCAATAAGCCTGCCTGGAAAGCCCAAGCAACATTTTAATTTCCATTTTTCAACTTCCGCAATTGGATTGGAGGCCATTTCATTTGAGGTGATAAACAGAAACTGTATCAAAGTTATAATGTAGCCGAATAAACCAAGCGAAAGAAATATTCACTTCTTGTTTTCCACGTCAAGCTTTGGTATCATGTCAAGGGCGGAAGGATTCTCGCTTATATCCTTTACCAGTAACTCAGCTGTAGTTGCATCAAATGAGAAACCCCTTCCAGTCATTTCCTTCATAAAAGTTGCCATTTCATTAATTTTCCTGCACCTTAGATATCCTCCCATAATAACATTGAAAGTGACATTGTCAGGCAGATGACCGTTGTCCTCCATTTTTTTAAGCATCTCTTTAGCTTCATCTAACAATCCTTCTAGACAAATCCATTTATCATACTAGTGTATGTCCTCACATTCGGAAGCAATCCAATTAGAGAAAGCTTCTATAAAATAGCACGAGCTTCGTCGAGTTTACCGTTTTTACACAATCCATTAATGACAACATTGTAATATTCTTTCAATACGAGTATTTTCTCTCTTTCCTTCCAACTTATTAAAGAGCAAGACAGCTTCTTCAACAAGTCCACACTTAAAATAACCATTGAGCAAAGTGCAGTAAGTGTACAAATTAGGTATGGAACCCGTAGATAGCATCTCGGTATAAATTATTTTTGCATCACCAATTCTTCCAACTTCAAACAGACCTTGCAGGATAGTACTGTAGTTAATAATATCAGGCTTTGATCCCCTTTGAGAAATTTCACCAAGCAATTGCATGGCCTCGGCCACTTTCTTTTTCTTACAATATCCATTTATTAGTATGTTATAGCTAACAATGTCAGGTTCAATGCCCTTATCTATCAAGATATCAAAAATTCTCCTTGCTCTACCCAGTTGACCACACAAACAATATCCATCCATTATTGCATTGTCGGTGATTATATCAGGATTTACACCTTTTTCAACCATGCATTTCATTACTTCCTCGGCATCTTCGACTTTCCCTTCTTTACATAGTCCATCTATCACTATGTTGAAGGTGCACACATCTGGATAAATATTATGATTTACCATCTCAGAGAACAAAGTYGTAGCCTTTTCCCACTGACCAAGCCTACAGAAACCATCAATTAGTGAATTATATGYGACTATATYAGGGGGARTACCTTTCTGCTTCATCTCGTTCAAAAGGTTSATAGCAKCATCTGAGCTTCCATCYTTGAAAAGGGCATCTAYGACTATGTTGTAGTTAAWTAYGKTGGGCTTAGTGYTCCCTTGTTCCATTAACCGAAGCAAAYTTAAAATWTTCTGAGTATGRCCCCTTTTGCTRAGCCCATTCATGACRGTTGCATACATGACTTGGTYAGGCTCACAAATMTTCTCYCTMACCARCTTCTTGAACAATTCAACAGCATCTTTGAMCTTATTTTCAGCAAAGATTCCCCTTAATAGGGTGYTAAAGRTAACARCATTAAATGGAATTCCATTCTTCAAGTAAATAGGCAACACCGAAAATGCACAATCAGCACGATGCATCAGGCAATAACTGTTAATAATGCTACTCAAGATGAACCCATCAATTGGGATACCCAATTTCCGCATTTCTCGAAAAAGAGAAATGAGAGCAGAGTAATGCTTCATATTTATCATAGCCTTAAATAATTTACGGAAGACGAGAACTGAAGGAAGAGGCTGCATTCTAACCATTTGATGGAAAAGAGTAACACATCATCCAAACACTTGACCTCCTTCATATCAAAATTGCTGTTTACCCTAAATTTACTCTTCGCAGAAATGGATTAATTCCTTATGTCTGCAACTCAATTTTGTTTCTTGGTGGCTGCCATGATACCGAGAGAACAACTCTTCTGAGTTTCAAGAATTCATGTTCCTAAAAGGCATCTGTTGAGACATCAAAGCTGACTTATCTCAATCTGCCAAATGCCATGTTTCAAGATTCTTTTGATCTTTCTGATGCCAACTTAGTATCTAATTTGTCTTTTCTTTCTATTAGAGGTTGACATTATCACTAACATCAAACCTGACAAAGTTGACTCGTCTCTAGCATTTGTCAATGTGATAACATTGATTGCTTTTAGTCTATATTTTGTATATCTGATTTTGTAGAGAAATTTGTAGATAGTCCAAGGCACTGTAACCGAGAGTTTTATTAGCTAATAGAATTCTTTTTATGGTTATTCCTGGCTCTTTCAGTCTTGACATGAACAATATCTAATTCAACGGGATAGACAAAACTATTCCTTAGTGTGTTTTCTGCTAATTGGAAGTGATTTCTTAGGAAATATAATGAAGGCACTTCAACATGAGACTGGCTGTGAGACCAACTAGGTCTGCCCTTATCTTTCAGGACTTGTCTTTCCCAACAATGACACCCACGTTTACTAAATTAACAAAGTGGAAATAAAAAAGGACAAACAAATAAAGAAAATAAAAGCTGAAGAAGCAGCGACCCACACATCAGAAAGAAAAAGAGCCACAACAGCAGAGCCACAACAATGACACTAACCTTGATTGTTGCTGCTTGTAGATGGCCGACAAATTATTTGATTAACAGCTTGTGGTGCAGAAGTTGCTTCTCCTGGTGAAGGAAGAGACAATGTTGCTAGTATGTTTGGACTAATTAATCCTGCACTGAAGTTGTGCAATTACATCTGCAACAACTTCTCCTCACATGGTTCTCTTTGTTCCTCCTTTTTTGCATCATTTCTTGCACTACAACATTTGTGGCATTTAAAGTTGGTTCAAAATTAACCGTTTTTACTTTCAAAGTAGTCTTTGTAACCCCATCCATATAATCTTAGACGTCCCGGATGTTCAGGATCCATGACGGATAAAAACGCATCAATAGACTGCTACCTTCTGCACTTGGTTGTGTTTCAATTTCATCCATTTCATCCTAACAAATGCATTCAAGTAAACAAAAACTAAGAACAAATAATTTATCTCGATAAAAACATTCAAATAGATAAAATTCGTACAATTCAACATGATGTTTTCATTCGAGTCCTTGTACGAATGCCTAGGTTCCCTTGTTATTGTGGCCACAAAGATCTCCTTGATATAGTTTCCTCATAATTTTCCTAGTCACATTAAAATGAATATCAAAAATCAATTTAAAATGACAAGTTAAGATTTTCTGAAGGATTAAGTAGAGGAGGATCTGATGATGAACAATTTGATGCAGAACATGTACCATCAATTCTTGCCACCTCAAGTAAACTTGAACAAATGGCGGTTTTGCTGGCGCAAATGGAACAAGTGCTTAAAGCATATAATAGTTGATTGGTGCTCAAAAGAAGAATTAGGAAATGGTAGAAGAATATCATTTGATTGATTTGAGAACGAGTAACCTGATAGACTAACCATGCATCTCCCCTATCCTTCTCCCCGACTTGTAGAAATAGGAGGTGCATAGAAGAATGGTGTATTTTTTGAAAATACTATATCCATTGACACCAAATATTCGCCCAGTTCAATAGAATAACACTGATACCCCTTCTGAATGCGAGAATAGCCCAAGAATATACACTTCAATGCCTTCGGTCTAAATTGGTAACATAACATGTGCTTCCAAACACCTTAGGTTCCACCAGAAATAGTAACTTGTTTGAAATAAGAACACTATAAGACACATTACCAACAAGCAAAGTCCATGTCATGCGATTAATCAAATAACATGTCATCGAAACTGCATCAGCACAAATATTAAGTGTTTAACCCTTCAAACTAATTTTTGTGGAGGAATTTGAAAAGTGAAGCAATTACGATAAAGTGGGTCACACAATTCAACATCTAGAACCAATATTTGTAAAAGTGAAAAGAGCCAAAAAGCAACAAGGTCCATGGGGCTTGAATAAAAAAAGTGAGAAATAAAGCACCTGCTTTTTTTAAATGAATACCACTATTCATGAAGTTAAAAAAATATGAAATATATATGAATTTAGTATTGTAATGATCAAATTACAATTTAAATTACTACTTTCAGTATTCAACATAAAATAACGCAAATACTAACCCAACACCACAAAGTTGAGATACGAAAAACTGACCGTTTGTTATTGGGATCACTTTGCGAATCATTATTGAAGTGTACACTTCTATGAAGCCCACGGTTTCACCTATGAAGCAATCATCCATTGCTTCGCATAGTTTCATCGCGTTAAGCGACAAAATCATATCTTTTAATACACTGGATGATTGAATGTTTCGTTAATCCAAGATACCATGTTAATCTTTGCATAATATGTTATTATTAACTTACCTCATTTATCAGAGCTCATATAGGCAATATCTGAGCTAAATGAAAACCTTCCTTTATGGTGATTTGCGGTCCAACAAAACATGCTAACAACTATTAAGACATTTCATCATGGTTATTATTAATAATCACTTGATAAATTTTAATTGGCAATCTAATGCCTTCTTTTTCAGTATAACCATTTGGTATCCTATTGGCCCAACAAATCCAGATTAATGCCACATAGAGCTATTTAAGCAGGAAGCATTCCTTACAAAGGATTTCTAATTCCCGAAGCACAAACACAAAATGTCTAGTTAAATGTGGAGGAATTTCATCCATTCTACTAACCAGTGGTGCAATCCAATGACTTATAGAAGGGTGGTATCTATTTAACAATATTTGAATTCTTACCTAAGCTATATTATCTTATCAATCAGTTTCGTCTTGGATTACATAATAAGAGTAGTAATCTCAATGTCATGAGTTATGTTGATATAAATTACTTGACTACCATTTTTCGGTAACTTGTCTTTGAAATTAATTAATTGGTAATTTCCTAATTTTTATTTTATACACTATTATAAAAATACTACTTTTACACTATCAATGTACTTCATTCACTTAACAAACTGCCTACATTAAGCTTGATAGTGTAGCATAAGAAAGATTGTAGATGTAGATAATACAGTAAAATAGGTCAAACTACACTGACAATGTTGAACTTTTTATTCTGTCAATTTGTATATGTTTTAACCATCTTGAGGTAATTGTGAGTTTTAACCATCTTGTATGGAATTTAGCGCAAAACTTGCCTAGAGATCAAAACGGTATTAGCACAAAATTAATGAATGATCGTCCAATTGTGAAAACTTTATTATAATTAGCTCAAATTTAAGAAGGTCCAGTAACTTTTTATGGTCACCTCTTGGTTCAAGGATAAGATTAAATATGGCAATGAAAACTGCTTACTGTTTTTCATCTAAAAACTCAAACTTGGGCAAACAATTAATTTATCTTCTTCTTAATGTGTTCCCTTATTAGAATTGACTTCTATTCGGATTTTGTTACTGATCTGCATTAACACCTCTTTATTTTTTTCCTTATGATAGTTTTAATATAAAAGAATACTTTAAAAAAGGTAAAGTACTAAAATAAAAATGTCAAGGATCTTTTCTTTGACCGTGATAGCTGTCACTTTTACCGGACCACCAATTCTCTTCTTCTAATTTTCTATATAAATCAAACGCTTCTCTCTTTATTCCCTACAATTTTGCAGAGAACTGTCCTCTCTTCAAACTTTAGAAAGCCCTTACAAACTTCGCCATTTAACACCTTACACTGACTCACTCTCTTCAACTCTCTTCTTCATTTCTCTCTCAGAATTCTTCTGTCTACAATCCAAGTGGGATTTAGTTCTTGAGACTCTCTTTCATCTTTCCCCGTAGTTCGGGCACAACCCTTCTTTCACTTCTCTTTTTATGTGGTTAGGAAATACTTTGTTTTTGTGATTATGGCCGGTTCGAGGCTTGATACTCAGAATTTTTCTATGTTCACAAGTTATTTGTTTGTGTTTTTCAGATCTGGACTTGTCATTCTTGATTACATGGCCAAGAGAGGGTTCCATCGACGGGTGATTTAATTCGCATAGAAATTATTGATAATCTAAATCCTGTTATATGTATCTACTTCTAATAAATTCTATTCTTTTAATCAAATGCTAAAAATTGATATTCTAATGAATTATGATATATGCTTTAGTAATGATTCTTCTTGATCTTGAAAGGGTCATAAATTATTATGTTTAGTTTGGAATTTTTATATATGATGATATGATAAATTGTTGATCATGTTGTTCTTGAAAGTTTGCTAATAAGTTGAGGTCACTCTCTTTGAATCATGTCATACATTTTAGTAATTTGATGTTGGATGTTCTTAAAATGCAACTTTCTACATATAAAAGTGCTAATTAACTTCCCTTCAGTATTTTCTTAATGTTTTTTTTTAAAATATTTTTTATAGTATTGTCCTGAGATGAATTTACATTGGGTAACACGGTCACATTAAGATTCATATAGCTGACTTCAACTTGTTTGGGACCGAACCGTAGTAGTTGTTATTCTATGTATAAAGGAGTTGTGAAGTGCTAGTGCGATGCTAAGGTTTGGAGTAATGATTTTTTTAATTTTGTGATTTGTTCAGCAATTAATGCTCCGGGAGGATTTCTGTTGGAGTGGTGGAATATATTTTACGAAATACTCAGCTCTAGCTTCTCTGAGGTTGCTCTACTAGCTGCTGAATCTTTTGATAAGGTGTTACCTCTAGAACTTTTCTATGTCATGTTCATGTCTGGCTGATATAAAATAATTGCGATTAAATGCTTCATTTATAAAATTTTCAGGTCGCAGCCAGTTGAGAACATCAGCCTAATATCAATCTTGAAAATTCAACTTATGCTCCGAATTACATAGGAGAAAACATCTCTTTGGCATTCTCTTCTGTGAAGGAATCCAGCGGTCCCACTCCTCCAGCAAGTGGAACTGTGGAAGGAGTGATGGCCAGGTGGTGCTGGTATTGTAACAGCAACTGCGCTTGTTAAATTTTTCTCTCAAAATTTTGGGGTACAAGGGAATGCTATCTCACTCTTGATCAGTAGCAATGTTGGTGCTGTTACACCTCCTCATGGCCTCAAGGATTGGGCAAAAACGGACGCTTGATGAAGGAGGAGACAGTCATAAGCGGCTACATCCTCTAGTGCCAGAAACTTCTATCAGATCTTACCTCTCTGCCACATCCTCCTCTATTGTCCAACAAGGATGGATATGCCAATCTTCAACCACAGTAGGTTGTTCAGCCAAAGGAGGTTGTCCAGCAGCAGCAATCGCCTCTCTTCCTTGTGCTGCCTATTCTTTTTGCTCTGTCCTCAACATAGTTTTATTTAAATTCATAATTCATGTTTCCATGATTGGAGCAAGGGGACAAACATTGGCGATTGTAACAAGGCATAAATTTGTACTCATCACTGACAGAAGCATATCTACCCTTGTGACAGTTAAACCTATCTCATGGGTCACCCGGATGGGAATAGCTTCTGGTTTCTTGGTGGACAAGCACCTTCAGCACCTTCTGATGCAGCCCCACTAGATGTACCAGATAGTAACTCTCCAAAGAAACCTAAACTGATGGGTGACAGTGATTCAGTTATCAAGTGAAAGTCATGATTTTCATCTGCTTTGTTTTGGGACTTATGATCCGTGAAGTGTGCTCTCTCTTTTCTGAGCTCATATCTAGGATGCCTCAAAGCAACTTGTTGTACCTAGGGGTTATGGATTTGCTAAAAGCATAGTTTTGTCGCTTTCTTTGATGTTGGTTTAGTCTTAGTGTAGGAGTTATGAGCAAATTATAGATGCTCTGAAGACTTATTTTCTGTGTTAAGTTTAGCTGAACATGTTAAAAGACAGAAAAATGTTTTGCTTTAGACCGCAGTGTAGAGGTTTTTTGCATACGCTATGTGAACCAAAGCTTTGTTTGCCTCCTTGGCTGGAATCTTCTGATGTGGGTTTGTTTGTACATTGGCTCAAATATTTTGTGCATGTAGTTTATAGAATCTTGTCTTTGGCATTGATAATTATGGATGTGAACAGTTTTTAAATTCACTCCTAAGCCAACTCAAAGTGCATTAAGAACAGTTTCTAATAGTTATTACTTTGTTATCAAATAAAACTTGCTGTTCAACTTATCAGGGTTATTAAGTTAACTGCGTTGTTTGAAGATACAAATCAGCTTGCTCTACCTTACCTCAATTCAGGCATGTGTAATCTTGAAATCGACTCATGTTCTTGAACATAATAATTTGGTATAAGTACTGGGGTGTGAGGGTTGCTAAGTTGGTTGAGCACCCTCTGTCCCTCACTTGTGGTACTTGGATTTTCTTTAATATTGCATTTATATTAAATCAAAGTGTGTGCATAAATCCAGCAATCTACTGATTGAGGGACAAAATGAAGACAATGTTACCACACTAATATGATCAAGATCTGCCTCATTATTTATTCTATTGTCTTCTTCTGGTATCGAACAGATGCTTGGTGATACAAATAAAGAACCATAGAGAATTTAACAGTTCATCATCAAATAATAGATCCTAATATGAAAAGGAGCATTCTTAAAAGAGGCGAAAATATTAGTCCACAACGCGATTTGAATGATGTTTCAACGGTTGGGAGTATAAATTTATGCTGTGAGCAAATGGAAAAGTTGGAAGGAGAAAGACAGATTGCTTGTGCTAACTATGCAAATTATGCAGTTTAATAATCTCTAAAATCTCTTGTAACAATTTCTCGGAGCAATTTAAAGAAACGAACCTCGTTCAGCATTGAGGGAATACATCAGAAAAATGAAGTTGCTTCTGATCGTTCTGCTTCTCCCACCGAACGCTCTTGATCTCTTTGAAGTACCTTGAGCCATTAAAGATGAAGATTTGTTCCAAAGGGGAGGCTGAAAAAATTTGTTAAAGATGAAACAACAGAGCAGAAATATTTGGTACCTATGCAGCATTTGGAAATTTGTCTAACAACCTATGTTGCTCGGACTCTTTAAAATTGTAGTATGTGTTGGATCCTCCAAAAGTAGTGTATTTTTGGAGGATCCGACACAGGTGTGGCAACATTTTTGGAGAGGCCAAACAACATAGCCAACAACTAGTGCGGCAGAAACAGCAGAGATTCGCCGTGTCAATAGGACGTTTGAGGTAGTGGAAGTTGAGAAACAAGGTAATGAGGCAAGAAACCTGACACACACAAAGAGCTAATCGCTTGTTACATGCTGTTCCGGAGTAAATTACACTTACCAATGAATAAATTAAACAGACTAGATTATTCCTGCAAATGCAAAACTAGATGCATACACAACGCACATATAAGCTGCGAAGCGCAACCCGATCCACTAAGCTCCCACTATGCGTGATCTGGAAAGCGGACCATAAAGGGTTTTAAGTACACAACCTTACCTTTGCATTTCTGTAAGAGAATGTTTTAGCGGCTTGAACCGGTCACCTTTGATCAAGTCGCAATAACTGTGACCATTGCACCGAGGCTCCCTTTGCAATGCAGATATGCAATAAAAAGAAAATGTCATTGATACAAAATGGGAGGAGCAAAGTCTCAATTCTGGAAGGTCGATACAAACATTTTGCTCTGTTCAAAAGACTAAAGAATAACTACTAGCTAGAAACCTCAACCAGATCATTTCTCACAATGTTGGAAAAAATTTTGATACGCAACGCTCGCAAGAATATGTCAATATCTTTCTTTTGATGAAGTAGGATATCATAAAAGGCATCAAGAAGATGCAAAGAGATTACGAAGAC
This sequence comes from Datura stramonium, assembly GCA_018107945.1. Taxonomy (NCBI): domain Eukaryota; kingdom Viridiplantae; phylum Streptophyta; class Magnoliopsida; order Solanales; family Solanaceae; genus Datura; species Datura stramonium. The sequence goes on along the minus strand of JACEIK010000090.1, from coordinate 336,750 downwards.
AGTTTTTCCAGAGCAGCTCATTTACAGTTAAAGTGCTACAAAACTAGAAAGTGACAAAGTCCAAATAAATGTTAGAGTGATTTACAGGGGAAAGTTTAGCCTAAGAAAACATTAACCAAAAATCTAGCCTTCTAGGAGCAGTTGAAGTTGATAACCCATTAAACATTTCTATTTTCCCTACCAAATGCACCAGGAAATGCTAGCAGGGATCCTTTCCAAGATTTTCCTAATGGTTTTGTCAACTTTCTTTGAGTTCCAGCTAACATAGTCAATCTCTGACAGTGAAATTCAAACTTGAGAAGCAAATAGAACACCAAATGTGAGCTATCCCTTATCCAAGCAGTAAAAGGAAGAATTCAAACCGACTCAAAACTAAAGAAATCTTATGAAGAAAAGGGAGTAGTCTCTTTACGATATATTGTGGTACAAACAAACAGGTGAACACCATATATATAATCTGGCCAGAAACTTGCGGAGAAAATTCCCAAGCATTTTCAAATCAAACTGGGAGGTGGTAGAAAACTTATTCACGCAAGACAGATGGATATGGAACAGATAATTCAAGGAGCAATTTTCCAGGATTTTCAGCTATGCAACAGTAGAAGTGTATTAGTCTCCACAAAGATAGAACATACCTTTGGTAAGAAAGGGAGGAATGAGCCAATTTATGCAAGTGATTGAAGGATGTCAAAGCTAAAACCTAAAACTAGACAAGACTGGAAAGAAGGAACACAAATCCGGTGTTCTCCCGATAACATCATGTTACAAGGTATTCTCTAAAAGTAGTAGGCAACACCATATATGTAGGAAATTGATATGGAGAGACAAAGCCCATTACAAGGTTGAATGCTACACATGGCTAAACTTGGCAAGAGAAGCTGTTTGACTAAACACAATTTACAAAAGAGCCTCTGCGAAGAAGGCCCGGCACTAAAATGGTGCATGTTTATACTTATATTCAAAAATTGGAAGTTTACCGATTTGCACCTAAATGGAGGTGTCAGAAACTCGGAAACAACTGCTGCTGTAAGGCCTAGAGGTTTGAGAAATAGCACCTGGCAATTTTTCAGTTGTATAACTTTCTTTTAGAGCTTGTTTGCAATCCACAAATATGCAAATTTGGCATCAGTAATAAAATGTTCTACAATCTAATACATTTTGGTGCTGTGCAAATTTTTATGACGAAGAGGCTTTGGAGTTTACCTCCTGTCATAACGTCCAACTTATTGACTTGACAGATCTACCTGTACCTTGTGATTTCCTAAGATGAATTCAAGAGAGTTGATTAGAGAGAGGAGGAGAGACGAGGGGGTGGGGGTGGGGGGGGTTCTGGGGGAGAAAGAGAAGCATGTCTAACTATGACTAGCTATTTGTGTTAGCATCTAGTAAATCATCTTCCCAAATACTAGACAGTAAAAAAATGGAGATTCAAACCTTTCCAGCCTGGCAGTTGTCTGTGTATTCCTTTCCCAGAGACAGTACTTGAACTGAGGGAATCATGACATTCACTTTGAGTACCAGTAATGTTCCAGTTTGAAATATATGTCAAGCCTCCAAGCAGCCTTTATTATAATTCTTCTGTTCACAAGGCCAAGTAAAGGCAAGACAATGCAACAAGAAAATATCAGTATGAAATTCATAACTTCAAATGCACTTTATTACTATAATGAAGGAGAACTAAAATAATAAGACAAAGCCGGCATTCAATTGATTCCAGAGACAGGTAATTTTATAGCAAAACATGATCACACTGAAAAACACAAATATAAAAGAAATTAGATATCTTTTAGTCCTATCTGATAGCGTCCACAGGATTCAAATTTCTATAGACACCTAAATATCTTAACCAAACAACTATGACTAAGCTCTATGTGGAGACGTGATCATGGAAAGCTCTACTATGCTCATCTCACAAACTAAAGCAACCAGCATTATAACACAGTGCTGAAGTATAAGATAAGACATGGTTCCCTTTCCACCCAAATTCATAAAAAAACAAGTAGAGTATATGCAAACAGATTTCTGCTAATCTTCAAAAGAAATCCCTTCCTCATCTTCTAAGTTAGTTAACAATTATGATATGGAGTACGATCCTTTTCGAATGTGATGACAATTTGTCAAAGAATCAATGAACTTCAATCAGACAATATTATTGTTCTATGAAATGTCAATCCCAAATATTCATGCTATAGGGGTTGAGGGACAGTAAAATGGGTTGAACTGGTCAGAAAGATTGTTTCCATAACATTTTCTAAATTACAAGGCTGCTTTGTTATAGATTCTCAAAATAATAGTACATAAGAATAACAAAATAACACAGAAAATCATATTCCTAGACTTATAACGTAGGCACATATGGAACTCACATTACTACTCATATTAAGAGTGTAGTAACATCTGGTTTCCAAGATAAATAAGAATAGTAAAACAATCAAAATATCACAAGTGATGCACCTCCTCTGCAAGAAGGCCTGAAAAGCTCAAGAGATACTTAATTGCCATTTTTCCAGCTTCTGCAATTGCATTGAATGCCATTTCCCATGCAGGGATAAAAGGAAATTGTATCATAGCCAATAAACTAAGTGAAAGAAATATTCACTTCTCATTTATTGAGGAACATTGGTATCATGTCAAGGAATGCCATTTCTCGCGCAGGGATAAGAGGAAATTGTACCATAGCCTAATAAACTAAGTGACAGAAATATCTACTTCCTATTTGATAAGTGAAACTTCTGGGTATCATGTCAAGGACGGAAGGGTTCTCCTATAACGCTTACCAGTAACATGGTTAGAAGTTGTATCACATGACGCCCTTTTAACCATTTCTTCATTAAAATTGCCATATCACTGATTTTGCTACACCTTAGATATCCCTGCACCAAAACATTGTATGTAACATTGTTTGGCAGATAACCGTTTCTCCATTTTTCTTAGCATATCCTTACCTTCATCTAACAACCCTTCTAGACAAAATCCATTTATCATTGAATTGTATGTTCTTTGCATTCGAAGCAATCCAAGGAAAGAAAGCTTGAAAACGGCATTAGCTTCAGCTAAGTTTACTCATTTTGCACAATCCATTAATGACAACATTGTAAAATTCAATACTAGTATATTCTATCTTTCTTTCCAACTTATTAAAGAGCGACATAGCTTCTTCAACAACTCCACACTTAAAATAACCATCACAAATTGTAAAGAGTATAACCAAAAGGGCCCCTTGATACCATCTCATCAAAGAACTTTTTTGCATCGCCACCCTTTTCCAACTTCAAACAGACCTTGCAGGATAGTATTGTAGGTAATAATATTAGGCTTTGATCCCCTTTGAGAAATTTCACCAAGCAATTGCATGGCCTTGGCCACTTCCTTTTTCTTACAATATCCATTTATTAGTATGTTATAGCTAATGATGCTAGGTTCAATGCACTTATCTATCATGAAATCAAAAACTTTCCTAGCTCCATCCAGTTGGACTACGCAAACAATATCCATTTATTAGTATGTTATAGCTAACGATGCTAGGTTCAATGCACTTACCTATCATGAAATCAAAAATCCTCTCGCTCTACCCAGTTGACCACGCAAACAATATCCATCCATTATTGCATTGTAGGTGATTATATTAGGCTCTACACCTTTTTCCAAACCATGTGTTTCATTACTTCCTTGGCATCTTCGACTTTTCCTTCTTTGCATAGTCCATCTATTACTATGTTGAAGGTGTGTACATTTGGATAAATATTAAGGTTCACCATCTCAGAGAACAAAGTCGTAACCTTTCCCCACTGACCAAGCTTACACAAACCATCAATCAATGAACTATACGTTATTACGCCTGGAGGTATACCTTCCGCTTCATCTCATTCAAAAGGTTGATAGCAGCATCTAAGTTTCCATCTTTGCAAAGGGCGTCTATGACAATGCTGTAGTTAAATATACCGGGCTTAGTGTTCCCTTGTTCCATCAACCTGAGCAAACTAATAGTTTTTTGAGTATGCCCCCTTTTGCTGAGCCCATTCATGACGGTCGCATATGTGACGGTTTGTGGCTCACAAATATTCTCTCTCACCAACTTCTTGAACAATTCAACAGCATCTTTGACCTTATTTTCAGCAAAAAATCCCCTTATTAGGGTGTTAAAGGTGATAACATCAAATGGAATGCCATTCTTCAAGTAAATGGGTAAATACAGAAAAACCCACAATCAGCACGATGCATCAGGCAATAACTGTTAATCACGATATTCAAGATGGATACACTAGTTGGGATACCCAATTTCTGCATTTCTCCGAAAAGTGAAACAACAGCAGAGTAATGCTTCATATTTATCATAGTCTTAAATAATTTAGAGAAGACGATAACGGAAGGAAGAGGCTGCATTCTAACCATTTGATGGAAGAGAGTGACAGCATCATCTAAACACTTGACCTCCTTCATATCAAAATTGAAGAAGCACCTAAATTTACCTTGCAGAAATGGAATCATTACTATAAACTCTCACTGAAATTGTCGAATCAAAGAAAGATATAAAACGAATACCATTGCGCAGACAAATTGTCCTCATCTTCAGCTATCACGTCCTGCGTTAAATTACAGGCGGATTTTGCCCTAATTTTGCCGGCTACTTCCTTTGTAGTAGAGAAGAAACAAATAAGAGTATACACAAATAAGGTTGAGGTTTCACCTTTTATTCCAATTATAAGCTTTTGTATATGCAATTTCATGTTGCAAATTTAGATAAAACCTCAAATTTTTAAAAAACTTAATTTAGGATTTCAAATTAATTATATGAGATTTTTTAAATATAAAATTTAACCCAATATTTTGTCAACATTTCTCCTTATTATGTGGGCAAATTATATTAAAGAGCAAGACACTACAACTCATGTTTAATTTTATGTTTTGAACTAGTTTTCAGTTGTTGCTCGCATTTTTTTAGAATGACTTATGGATAGGTAATTATATTTTATTATGAATTTACTTATTTGGTAAGATTGTATAAGATTTGGGCAATTTAAAGTTCTTACAACTTTGGGGTGCTTATGTTCATGAGGAAAAACTACAACTTAAAATCTCAAACTCGTATGTCCAAACAAACTTCAAATTTATTTCATGATTTTCATATCATGATCTCATCTCGCTCCAACAAACCTTTAATCAACAAATAGTACTTTGATAAAAATGGTCCAAATGGTCCTTAATGTACGGAGTTTTGATCCTTAGTGTATGAAGTTGATGGAAATGGTTCTTAATGTATTATAAATGTGATTATTTTGATCTCACTCTTATGATTCATATATATTTTTTGCAATCAAAATAAATGGGTAATAGTTAAAACTACAAATTGAAAACACAAATAGTAACCGTATAATCTGAAAAGATTCGCTAATTCAAGACTTGTTTTCTTTTCTCGATATAAAAAAAGGAACATAAGTCAGTCTTTCTCTCGTAAAGTAAATTATCATAATTGGCGCATACTATTTTAATAATTTGTTTTTATATATTCAAATTTGAAATTTACTATGTACATGAAATTAATGATAATTATCACAAATATTTTAGTATTTTATTTATTATATATATAGTATTTCTTATAAAATATCACAACATAATATTTGAGTACGGTCATAAAAAACAATAATTTTTATTAAAAAAAATTATACGATACTAAATAAGCTACTAATAAAATAAAATTCAAATAGTCAATCAGATGAGCTATTAAAATACTCCGACCTGAAGAAGTACACATGGTTTGTGCACACTTTTAATACAAGGAAGCTTAAAAGAGTAAAACTCAACGAGAAAATGATCTAAATGATCAAACTTGAAATAGCACATCTGTTAGATTACATTACTATTTGTATTTTCAATTCTGATTTAACTATTCTCGTTTATTTTGACCGTAATTTTTTTAAAATATTATTAATTATAGGAGTGGAAAAATCAAAATGATCACATTTCGTGATACATTAAGGACTAATTTTGATCATTTTCTCTAATACTTTTCGTCTCAATTCTTATGATAAGATTTAGTCATAAATTTTTAATTTAAAAAATTTATGATTTAAAATAAATATTTGATCCATTATTTGAAATGTAATATATTTGAATAAAAATATCATGAGCTAAAATATACAAACAATTCCCACATATATGATGTTGGGATATGAAACTTTGACAAGTGGAACTTTAAACACTATACTCGCAATCTGAAGCTCTTTATATGTAATATTCAAGCACGATATACACACCCAAAGGATATTAAATTAGACATGAAAAAGAGATTTGACAAATTTGAGTTACATGTGTGCTTGGAGAGCAAAACGAAAAGGCCTCAATACATGAGGGGCGCATCTCGCGGCGAGTCTGCATGAAAGCTTCCAAGTTACTTGTATATAATAAAAAGACATATCCAAAGTTCGCCAAGTGTTGGATTGCATAAATCAAAGGACAATATATTCCTATATACATTCGTGGCATTGTATTATAGTAAGTATTTAATCTCACATTTCGCCCTGAATCCTTCTTATTTTAGCTTTTACTCGTAGCATGCCGGCACTTCTAAATTTGATTTTCTTCATCTTTGATATTTGCCTGACAAATTTCCTTTGCTCGTGTTAGTTTGATATATCATAATTGACATTGTTACTCCAAGAAAGTAGCTTCGTCCTTCTGCTTATTTTTGTCAACTTCCTCTAATGACTGCAATTGTTGGCTTAGTTTGGTGTCTTATTTCATATCGATTCTTGCAGTGCTATCGCTTCGGAGAATTCTGATGGCCGTTATGATATTCTTTTTGCCGCTCATGGGAAAGGTGTCTTTTCTACTGCTATTCGAGCTAAAGATTTTAAGGCTTAATACCAGACTCCGGAGGAAGTAGCAATAAAAATCATTCGCAATAATGAGATAATGTGAGTTGATTAATTTCCGCTAGCAAATTTTTGCTTGTTTTGGTGGCCTAATTCTGTTGTTTCTGCTCTTGTCGCATAAAGCGGGTACAGAAGAGTTGGTTATATTGAAGAAGCTAGTTGATGCAGATCCCGAGACAAACGCCACGTGTTCGCTAGTTTCAGCTTCAAGTACCCGAATCATCTTTTGTCTAGTTTTTTTGAGTCTCTTTGTATGAATCTCCGTGAGCTCCGTAAGAAGTTTTGGCGTAACATTGATTCAAATTTCTCGATGCTGCGAGGCTTTATGCGTAAGCAACTTTTCTGCTTTGAAGCATCTAAGGAGTTGTGGCGTGCTTCATTATGATATTAAAACCTAACAATATCTTGGTAAGTGGAATGTTTTGAGTATTGTATCTTTCCCCGCTTACCGATTCTCCAAACGCGTACCTGCTAATGGTACCAAGTATGCAAAGCAACAACCCAATCATAACCGAAAATAGATAAGAATACCTATAGTTACTGTAAATGATGAGGATAGCTAAAGCAAATTTGAATAGCGCACCGTACCGAGCTTAACTGTACTGGAAATAAGATAAGAATCATACATGTCGATGAGACGTCCCCTGCAATTATCAATTTAATAAGTAACATATATATATATAGCATACAAGAACCTATACCAAATTTCCATGCTTCCAAGGTGCCAATCAACACGCAATCTATATATCCCTACCGTGTCGCCATCCAAAAATAAATTCACTCCACTCACCTAATAACTACGAGCACCCCGCCTCGACCCCCGGGTGATGCAAAACTTTGGCCTTCGTCTCGACTATAATCAGATTCCGAGTTCTGAGTGGACTCCTGCAATTGTAATCTCGAGATCCAGACTCCTGTAACTGTAATCGCTGGGCCCCCCGGGCGCAAGCGCCGACATGGCATGCTATAATGTTGATCAGCCCAAGCAAGTGGGGAATGCTGCATCTCATCTTCGTCCTAATGCTGGACGGCATGCCACTCCTTAGAGTGACGTATCCACACCCTCCGGCAGTGAGTCGACACTATTAACCCTGGGGCTACATGAAGTCGGGTGAGTGCCTAAGCATAACACAACGTCTCAACAATCAACAATAATCACATATAAACATGTATAATAAATCCGATAATACTGTTTCATGATCTCAAGTATTCTATTCCAATCTCTACAATCAACCGACCCGATACTAATTTCATCGACTTTTACCCGTATATGGTATAATAACCTCGTACATACTTACCGAATTCACACCGGGCATAATATCACTTTGAAACTTCCCTGAACTTAACTCTATTTTACTATGCTAGAATTACTAACTTGCCGAAGAAACTAGTTTTACATACCTCGCCATCGACTTCTTGGCTAACTAGTGTAGCTCCGCCAATATCCAGCTATTTCTTCCAATTGCATCTATATTTATAGTAATTAGAACTAAATTCATCAATATTCCGGAAGAAAACCTACTTTGAATATATATATAGCCCAAACTTTGACTTATCTAAAACAACATAAAACTCGCTATTTCTCTAAGTCCGTGGGCGTGAGAAATACTCACTTTAGGGCTAGGAGTATTGACACTATCTGAGCAATTCCACTTACCTTAGCTCGGTAAGACGACGATTCTCCGACCAATTTCACGAACTCAATCAGCAAGAATGTTCAGAATCCTTTATACTTTACTAAATTATTTTGAGTTTGGAGTGCATGCTTACGGGCGCAATCGGAAGGAATTTTAATGAAAACCCCCCAGCTCCTCTCCCTCGTTCGTTCGTTCCTTGAAATGAAATGAAAAGAAATGAAATTAAAACGAAGTGTTGGGCTTTATATACTTGGGTTTGAACCCCACCTCCGTGACACGCCGCCAACGCGAGTGAGTGCTACCGGTGACACGTTGGTCATCACAGGGGGTCTGTCTGGCCTTCAGATGTTTCAATATGGCGCTTGGTCCGATCTTCCCCGAGCCTATAGCATGTATGATATCTCTAAAACTCTTTTAACCAATATGCTAATAGGCTAATTAAAAAAGTCAAGAATTTACTGGTGTAACATTGTAATCGAAGTGAAGAAATTAGTTCATGCCACATACGATCTATATGGAAGGGTTGTTTTGTTGATGCATTCCTCTTGAGAATAAGAAGAGAGATCTTTTTTTATCAGAAAATTTGACTAGCATGATAGTAAATAACCGATAGTAATGCATCGTGATGGTCAAATAAAATTTACATAAATATGTTAAAATCATAATGCAGCTTCGTATAGGGCATATCAACTATATCGAGTAACATTCTCGAAGAGTTCAATATTGAGAAAGGTTGAATATAATAATAAGAGTAATAGGTCTAAAAATCATTTAATTTAGCTCCATGTTTTATAAGTTTAGTATCTCGAACTATCACTCCTTTGCTTATAGAAATACACCTTGTCATTTATATTTCGTATGTACTTACTCGCTATTTTATTTTTCTAAAAAATTTCAGTGGCAATCCACCCGTATAAATTTCACCGTGACAAAAATGAAATAAATTATTATACACTGTATATATCCCATGAAAGATCCTACTACTCCTATTAGCCTCTTTCACACACAGCTTTTCTTCCTCTAATTTTCTTTTCCAAGTATTTTGTCTTGTTGGTGCCCAATCTTCTCTCATCTTCCTTGCTCCACTTATTTAAATCTTGCCTAAGTTTGTCTTTTTCTCCTAGAATTATGTTTTGAAGGATAATTTGAAAGAAGGACGGTGAAGAAAGAAAGAGTTCAAGAAGAAGAAATCGTAATTTTGAAGTTAAGAAAAAGGAAATTTATTGAAATTTTTTTTTTTATTAAAAAAGAAAAAGAAAAAGATTAATAAGCAATTCTAACTGTTATTATGTTATATAAGTAAATTTTCATGGCAAAAATAAGATATCACACGCGTGTGAGAGATTGAAGGCACACACTTGGTCTAGTTAGTGTTTAGATGTGTTTCTATAAGCAAGGAGTGATGGTTCAAAACAACTAGAACAAAAGAAATAGTTCAAATACTAAACTCAATAAAAGGGGATAATTTAGTGGATTTTTGAACCTTTACTCTAAAACAATAATGTGACCTCATGTTAGTTGTCGATATAAAATGAAGCAATAAAATAGGCACTTTATTTTCATGTAAGGAAACAATTACTAAAAAATTATTTTATTTCTCAATTACAACGATTCTCAAATTAAAAATTAAAAATTATTAAAAAAACAAAAAAAACATTTGAGATAGTCAGTTATATGAAATTGGAAATTAAATTATGATTGAAATAAAAAGTGATAGAAAAAATATTTTTAAAAAAAATGGGGCTCCTAAAATTAAGTCCCCAAGCCACTAGAGTTAAGTTCAGAATGATCATAAGATGTGCCGATCTTGACAAAGGAGAAAGGTCTATGATATAGCTTTTATAAGGAGTGGTTTTGATTTTTCCCGCACTATTTTTTAAAAAAAAAAAAAATAGCTTCGCTATAAGATGCATATCTGTAAATACTCTTTAAGACAACAAACTCCGCGAATTGACCAAAAATTTGGACCTTTATAGGCAAAATTTAGAACTCATGTATGTTGTCCATTGTACATAAGTTCTATCTATTGTCCATAAGAACGATGCTCAGACGCTTTAGATTCAAACTTAGATACGTTGTCCGACGGTTCTAACTTTTATCCATAAGACGTACATTCAGAATATATCATAATGAACTTGTTCAATTAATTACAAGTTCTGGGCTTTTTATTACACAAACATTAGAACTTATATTTGATATGCAACAAAAATTCTTTCAAACAATTTTTCTTGCTAAGATCATCATTTCTTTAAAAATTAATAAATGAAACCAAACCATACTTTGGGAGAGACTAGACATAATTTCATCATTCAATTGCATGGTTTTCACTTAAAGGGCCGGCCTCACCTTTTCCCAGATGTTAAACTTATATCATAATTACACGCTCTCTTAAGAGTACATAATATAACTTGTGAGATATTATAATATAAAAATATAAACTTATCCCCGTGAAAATTAAAGACCAAGCACAAAATAGGGGTAAAAGTACAGATGACCCCGGATCCAAAACTCATCCAAGTAAAATTTCACTATTTTGATTAAAAAGATTTATATTTCTTCAAAATATATTTTAAGTTTTCCACAAATGCATAATTAATCATGAGAGCCTAAATCCGTAGAAAACACCTCTACCTCAAAGATAGGGATAATGCCTACACTCTATCCTTTTAAAAACCCACGAAACGAGATTACACTCTGAGCATGCAAGTATCAGAGTTGCATTATTAATCACGAGGACTGAACAAATGTAAGGATACTCCTCGCAAGTTCATTCCACTCACAAGAGGTTGTTCCATCATTTGAATTCACATTTTACTTTTCGTATTTGGTATACATAAGTTATACATAATTATAAACATATTATATATAAATTATGGTGCGCGCATATATATATATTAATAAATGTGTTATTCGGGTTAATTTCTTCAAATAAATAAGTAAAAATTAGCCAAATCCGCCGGTACCATTCAGTATTCAAAGAGCCTTCACAATCCTAACAAAACCCCAAACCTCAAAAATTTCTTCAGAAATGGCGATCGCTAATCTACAGAGATTCGCCTCCCAAATCGCACGAAATCCTTCTCTTTCATCCTCCTTCAGATCCACAATCACTCGTTCTTCCGCCTCATCGTCGTCGCCGTCGGCTTCCGCCAAGGTCGCCGATCGGATTGTCAAGCTCTCCGCCATCGATCCGGACGGCCACAAGCGCGAGGTTATCGGACTCTCGGGTCAAACGTTGCCTAAAGCCTTAACGAATCACGGGCTAATTGACCCGGATTCTCATCGGCTTGAAGATATTGATGCTTGTTCCGCTGAATGTGAAGTCCACATTGCACAGGGATAATGCCTGAGAAGCTTCCCCCACCAGCTTCCTAAGTGATGAGGAAGTATGTCTCTGAAGAGGAATTCTAGAGCTAGGGTTTTGAACAAGCACTCTAGGCTTGGCTGTCAGGTGGTTCTTTCGCAGGAGCTTCAAGGTATGGTTGTGGCACTTCCTGAACCCAAGCCTTGGGATATCCCATAAGGTGAAATGCAAATTTGTTGAGGATTTTAAGTGGGAATTTTAGTGTTTTGAGATACACATATGTGGAACTTCTTTTGGTACTTGTGTTTTTTAATATTCAGTATGTTTTAGCCACTGGAATGTTCCCACTCCGAACTAAGCATTTTAATGTCAAAATTATCTGATGTTCACAACTCGGTTTGTTTGAAATGAATGATTTCCGTTTCATGTCGAAGTTATTTCTCTAGTATCTGTGCTTGGATAAATGAGCTTATATATCCTATATGCTTGAATATTCTAAAGTTTGTATCTTTATGAGGATGTATTGCTGATTGTTACTTACTAGATGTAACAGTTGGTTGATCAGAGCCTTTTGAGTACGATCCATACACCATTGTTGCCCAAGGTAGAGAGATTTGGCATGCCAGCATTCTACTGGATGTCACATTAACTGATTGTATTTTTTATTTTGATGCTATCTTGCTAAGTAGAAATAAGGTCCTACACCCATACGAGGTAACAAATACATTATTATCTTGCAAATATGTTTATCCTGGATTTGGACATTAGAGGTTCTAAAACAAAATTGTGAGAACTGTAGATGTAAGTTACTTGGAGCCAGACTAAATACAGATTTACACATTAGTTTTTGTGAGGTCAGGACTCAGGACTTAAGGGTGAGACAGTCTCAGATAGAGAGTTTCCTCACAAGCGGGTCTTTGGAACTGTGACCAGTGTTCCTTTCGCATCTGCAATTCATCTGGCGTTCAGAACGCTGTATATTATGTAGGTTAGCAGGTCCAATAAAGACCCATATAGTGCTCCTACTGAGCCAATGAGTGACCCAACTGGTCCATACCATGGCCAGCCAATCCTTAAGACCAATGTATCATGAGAAGTAACTTGATCAACCCATTAACGCAATCTACTGAATTAACATCAGAATTGGTTAGGAGCATTCCATAAGTTTCACCCTTTCTTACATACTAACTTTTTCCAGGTTATGAGCATTGGCTTCAGGTTTCAGCTTTTGATGCCAGTTTCTTATTTCTTAAACCAACCTGCATTCGACTTCTTACTACTTAGGTCCATATTATCACTACTATGTGTCAGCGTTCTTTTCATTTAGCCACATTACATGTCGCAACTAGATTTACATACCTAGGGTATCTTATAAAAAAGAAGAAGATTTATATATCTAGGGTCTTGACTTCACAAGCACTGAGACTAATTTTGAGGTACTATAGACTAAGTAATTCAGTGAGTTCAGGTCAAAAAGAAAATTGTACAGCAACTCTGAGCTGGAACTATAATTTATACAATAGGCTGAAGAACAATAAGTTTAAGCAGAAAATTTGATCTCAGTTGCGATGATTTCAAGGTTCCATTTTTAAGATGTTAATTTACTAAAAGCTCTATGACAAAATCTTTTATACGCGTGAAGATTGTAGTGGTAAAACTTGAGTTCGAGATGCTTTTTGTTTTTGGGTTACGGGGGTCTAGCAGACTTTGAGTTCAAGATGGTATGCTCACTTGAATTGCCCAATATGACATTAGGGGACTCCCAAAGAATATCCTATTATTTGTGTCACGAAAGCACATAGACTATCCAGATTGTGCTCCAAGTCATGAACAAAATTTTCCTGAAAATTGACTGAAGCAACATCATTTCTTTTATTCAATGTGGCCATGTAAATGAGTGAAATTGAGGGAAATTCTTGCATAGTTGGTGGAATAGGTTCAGAAGACTTTGGAGGTGTTAGGATTATCGACTCGAACAAAGAGTGAATGATTGAAATATGAATGCTTCAAGAAAAAAACCCTAGGTGATTTCTTATCATCTCGCCTAAGCCCGGTGTGGATATGAACTACATGGTACCTATATTGGTGGGGAGTGTAAGGTGTTTCCAATGAAATAGTCAAGGTCGAGCAAGCTGACTTGAAAGAACAACAACATACCCAGTGTAATCCTTCATGTGGGGTCTTGGAGGATAGAGTGTACCCGGACCTTACTCCCAACCCAGAGATAGAGATGTGTTTCCTATAGACCTTCGACTCAAGAAAAACATTTCAAAGCAGTTTGGAAAAAGAAATACGGCAAAGAAGAGGACATGGCAACTAATAAGGAACAATACATAGAATTCTGAAAAAGAAGTAACAACATTAAGTTAATACACAACCGCTAACAAGAAACACATGCGGTAACAGAAGTCGAAGAACACGAAATTAAGAAACTACGGGAGTAAAGATAATATTACTGTAAGAAAATGGAAACAAATATGACAGAGTACGACACTCCAAACTACCACCAAGCGAATCTCGTTGCAAATAAAAATAAAAACATAACATAGTTATGAAAGAGAAATTCTAGACCATGTTGTTGTTGTAACTTCTATACCATTAAACTCAAAAAGAGCTGCTTCCTGTATATTCAATATTGGTTGTTGCTTAACTACATGTAAGTTTCTACGCTACTTATCTGAATGATAAAATAATAATAACAATAGTAGTAGTAAAAGCTTCTAAGCCACCTCTCGTGGGCTAAAAAGAGATCCTATATTCATTAAAGCCTTTATAAATCTGCTTCATGCTTTAATTTGAAATAAGTGATGAATCCTCTCTTTTCTTTCCTCTTATCGCTTCCCCAAGAAATACTCAATAGTGATGAGTGAAAAGCTAGGTGCTTCTCATATAAATATTGGTAGATATTTTGTAGTGCTTGAGCAATGGAATGTGATGTACGGCGGTCTTACCCATTGACCTAAAAAAAATTAATTACTGTTTCCAATGTGCATGCATACAATTTGATTGTTCAGATATCTTTGAATAGTTTCAAGATGTTTTGAAGTCTGTAGTAAAGAGGATATGTGCTACTTCTCCAATTTGTAACATGATCCATGATGTTGAAAATATAATTACAATAAAAGTGTGCGCTCTAACAACTTAAGCTATTAGACGAGATGGTAACACACTCCCCTACCACATGGGTGTTTAAGTGTATGGTCTTATAAAGTATGGTGGTTTATTGTTTAGTTCCCAAGTTGTATTTATCTTTCAATACTTTTATCCTTCCTGCTTCCTACTTTTAATTGCCTCCTAGATATCAAGTTTAGAGATAGCACTGACCGTACTTTTGTTCTCCATGCTTGCTACCAATTATATTCTTGAGTTCTTCCATGGGCTGGCCTTCAATAGGACTTCCCTCGTTGCCAAACCAAAATTTTGTTGGTGCTGCCACAATGGTAGGCATCTCTATCATATTTAGGAAGGGTGATGAAGAAGCTTGTGTATGATATTCATGGGTTAGATATTACTTTTGACAAGCATGGTTACATGTTATGTCATCCTTATAAATGCCACGAGCAGTTAAAACCAGTGGACGTTTATTTGTGAATATGTTGTCCTGTCTTCCCAAGCAGTCTTGTCGGTTTGTGGATGTGGTCTGCGGTTAAATTTAGACAATCAAGAGCTGCTTGAGGTATATGGTTCATGCACCTTCTGCTATCAATATATGCTTGCAAAACTTCTCATCACTTTTGAGAAGAGTATGAAAATATTGTATGCAAAGCTCATCATACTCTTTTGGGGACGGTTAAAAGACATTTGACAAAAAATATTACTTGTAATCCTCGTCATAATTGTATCTGAATTTCATCCTAAGGTGGCCGAACTAGTCCTGCTGGCAGTCGGAGAGTACTCAGTTCTCAGACATTTTGCTCCAAATCATATCAATGACTTTAACTTTTTTGAAAAAGGTAATGACGTATTCACAGAACAGCACCAAGGGGAGTGGTAAATTCTGTACACGAGCAAAAACCTAAAGTATTAACCCTAGCAAACTTAGAGGGACTTTATGAAGTCTAATAAAGTTTCTGTCTCATTAGCAAATTCCAATTTACACCAAGAATGAAACAGCCAAAGACAATCTAGCTTCATCCTCTGTAATGATTTGTGCTTCTCTTCAAAATACTTGGAGTTCCTTTCTCTCCAAACCACCCACCAGATACAAGAAGGAACAGTATTCCACCATCTATTTCTTACTTTGTCTTATCCATACTTCTACCAACATTGCAAAGATCATGTAGTCCCAGGCATGGACCATTTGATACCCAAAAAATTCAGAAATAGCTGCAATAGCTGATCAGTGAAAGGATAATGTAAAAAGAGATGATTTAGAGTTTCTGCTTGGTTACCACATAAATAACATCTACTGCATAAAGAGAACCTCTTTCTGTAGGTTGTCTACTGTCAGGCATGATTCTTGGCCTCAGTCCATGAGAAACATGCCACTCTTTGTAAGGAGCTTCTGACTTCCAGATGTGTTTCCAGGGCCATCGCTACTTATGTTGGAATTCAGGCTTCCTTGGATACAATTCTGTAGCAAGATTTGACTGAGAAATTCCCTTTGCTGCACCCTTTCAAAGCAATTTATCTAAACTTGAGGAGCAATTTTGAAAACTTTCTAACAGCTTGTACAGTTAGCACACACTTTGACATTCCCAATCGTTCGTATTTCTTCTAAGTTGACTGTCCAGGATTTGCTCAAGACTCGCTACGGGGTTCCTGAGTGCAGGTCATCACAACAAACAAAACAGGGAAACGATCTTTTTAGGGACCATGGCCAAAGTTAATTCTCCTGAAATCCAAGCAGGCATTCCACCTAGAAACTCCGCCATATATATTAGCCCTATCCTGCTTTATTACAACATTTCCACCAATGTTAGGCTTCTTGATACCCTGAACACCTTCTTGTGCCAGCCAGCATGATGTTTTCAGCTATGTTCCTAACAAAACCTGATAGTTATTAGTCTTAGGCATATAAGTTTTGAGATAACTTTATTGATGGTGAAGTTACTTAAGCTTATAGGCCTAAACTCAGACATGGTATTGGGAAAATCCACTTTTGGTATAAGAACTAGGCATGCAGAAGAAAATTGAACCTAGATCTGTTGCCTCTTTCATTTCTCTGTTAAGCACATGTTGGACCCTTGACTTCAGAGAAGAGATGGGCATTGGAAAAGAGGATCCTTGGGTTTACTCTTCAATTGGCACATTTCCTGGTTTCCCTTTTTTTCATTTTAGCAAACTATGTTCCTTCAACTAAGCATTTGCTATTTTTTCATTTTTGATAACATTGGTGTGACAACGGCCGAAGGCGTGGTTTAAAGACGCTAAGCCCCTGAAGCGAGGCTCAAAACGTGTTTCAGTGCTTTCAATGTCATCATCAAGGTTCTAAGACATACTTTTCCTTGGTCAATGAGCCTCTTGAAGAGGCAAACACTGAACAATTGATATGTCACTTTATCGCTTTTTTCACCTCTTTGTTTATATATTTGTTATTCATGCTTATAACTATTAGTTTTGGACTAAACATATATATTTATAATTTTTCCCATTTTTGCCATTTTAATTAAAGCCTTACACTTTATTTGCGCTAAAGCCCCAACGGATCTTGAGAGTTTTTTTGCGCCTTTTGCTTTTGATAACACTGGTTGTGTCTGGGCCAACCTGCGCATACGGGAAAGTGATTATCTATAAGTTGGTTTGATCATTTCCTCTGTTGATTGGCTTGAACTGCAGGTTTCCCAACTTGAGAACTAGTCCTTTTGACTAGTTATTGTTTTGATTTTCTCAACTTTCATAGTCTTGTTAGAGACTTCTGGCCAGATTATAGAGATTACTTACTGTGGACTGTGGTCACTGGTTTCTTTTTCTTTTTTTTTGGTTGAAACAGATTTATGGGGTTTGGTTTTAGAAGGTACGGGTGAAGCATATTTTGGATGCTAATTGGCAATATATTTACCATTTGCTGCTGAATTTATTTCATGGCGAATCGTATAGTATGTCAATCGGAAAATAATAAAAATGACCACCTTATGCCATCCTATCCTATTTGATCAAATACCTAGAGACAAACACTTTTTTTCTTCTTTGATTATGGTATGTTTGACAAGTTCGTGGACAACAAGCCTAGAATATCACATTTTGATTATCCAAAACAACAAAACTCAAACTCAAACGACGGCGAAATTAGAAATTTATATTAGAAAGATTTCAAAAAATACACTAGAATATCACATTTTGATTTTACGTGATCTAAAGTAATTCTTGAACCTTTACTAATGCACTAAAATCTTCTTTTATATCGAAGAGAATTCAATAGTTCATATATCAAATTAAATACCAAACTTTTAAACCATAGAAGGGTTCAAACTTGCCAAGTTCACCCCATCCCTACAAGGTACTCGAATAAAAACAGTAATTCTCAACACACTATTTTACCATTGCAAGAAAGAAAAAAGAAACAGGAGAATTTTCCTAGAAAAAAACACGAGGAAAAATCAATCAAAAGGAGGAGAAACATTAACATGAAAGACAGGTGCATATTATATTAAAAGATCACAGTATCAGCTTTTACATCAGAATTAAAAGTTAACAAAGGCTACTTACTATCAGTATTAGTTAAGCCAGAAGGGTTAACAGTTAACACTAACAGCTAAAAGGGATCTTTAAGCAAAGTCTAGCGATTAGTGCAGGTAAGTAGCCTGGTAGTGGTAACCATTTCCAAAGAAGCTGGCGGCAAGTGTCCAGAGGAAGGTTGTAGGTAGCAAGGGAATGACGGAACGTGGGTGCTGTGCTGGTCCGGGGTAAGCATATGGTCTGTCGTATATGTACTGTGGATACCTATCGGTCATTCTACTAGCATAGAAGTTCTTGTCAGAGGTACGTTAGTGACTCGAGCTCCATTTGCTATGCAATTAGCGCGAGGTCTCTTGGTTGAGGTTTGCAACTTCAGTTGCTCTCGTTTCTTGTCTGCCTTTTCTTTCTCCAGCTGGAGAACCCGCTTTCTGGAGAGGATCCACAGGGTACCGCGCCCAAGTTTATGGTCTTCAATGAATTTAATCACAGCTTCTCTCAGTGCGGTCAGCTGCTTCTCGTTGACATCATTCTGGAACAAATACAACACTTAATGTTGGTACATTGTACAAGAATTGATATCAAAAACAAATTTCACTTATTGGAGAGATGAAATAATTAACGGAAGAGCATCGACTGAATAACTCTGGGTGACCAGCACTTGTTCCCCTGCAACCCAAGGGAACTAGAGAAGAAGGGTTCTTGCCCATAGGACCAGAATATTACAGTGAACACTAACACAGAGAAAGTGTCAAAATAGTGAATTTCAAAATAGACCGAGGCATAGCGATAAAACCTGTGCAGTAGTAGGTGATGCATTTCCAGATTTAACAGGTGAAGATACTTTGCTTCTACCTCATTCAAGTAGGATTTTAGTAGTGATACGGGTGAAAACTTGTCGGTCAGCTCGAAGGCAAAAGCTAGATTAACAGCATCTATATGCCTTCCATTATTAATCAACACGTCAATAACACCTGTAGAAATGCAAAAGCAGAAACTAAAGAAATGTTTAAGAATCTGAAGGTATGAGCCAACCTAACCTCCTAGACCCATATCAATAGAAGACAGGAAATATTGCCTCCACTGTAGTAAAAGCTAAAATAGACATAGTTACGTGTAACACTAAGACTTATGTGCTGTATTCTCGGGAAGCATGAACAGGGAGAGGGACATAGTTTATGTATTTCGTTCTGCTGCAGACATGTATTTCATCGAAAATATACGCATATAAAAACCTCTAGCCATCGACTCAAGTATTTCCAAAAACTAACCTGGCATTCTCTCTGACAATCCAAGGGAACGACAGAGATCAGCTGCTTGGCGAATGTACGTGAAACCATGTGTATCAGCTTCAACAAGTCTTCCTGGTTGGCTAAAGTTGGAGCACACCAAAGGTGGCTAAGAAGCTGTAAGAATGCATGAGCTTCAAGGAATTCCCATTATTTGCATCAATGTCAAGCCTGCCTAACTTTGGCTCTTACCCTCAGCTATTGCTTGGCACGTACCTTTACACTTTCTGATATTAAACTTGAAATAGAATCCAATTCCAGGGTTGTTAATAAAACGCTTAGGCATTCCATCAGCATAATACAAGTTCGGCGAAGACCCAAAAGGTTTGCATCTTTTTTAGCATCTGAAATTGACAATTTCCAGGTAGAAACCCTTGAGTGAGTCCAGCACCAGATAGGCAGGATCAACAGCAGCTCTTAAAGCGGGTGGAATTTCTCCTTACAGCAGCCAGGTTCTTGCGGTTGTCTGATATAAATTTGTGGAGGCCTTCCGAGTCCATGGTCCTGGGCATAACTTAACTAACTTGACAAAACTTGATTTCCACAACACCATTCTTGAAAGGCTTCATATTATCCTCTGTATTCTCAAGTGGTATGAAATCAAGGGGCTTTGCTTCAGACATAGACGACTCACGTTGCACCTCATGAGTAGCACCAGCAGGTTTCACACAACAAGGTTTCCTATGCTTCTCCATAGCAATAGTAATGGCAGAAACTGCTGCATCTCTTTTCTCTTGGAGGCTCTTAAGTGAAGCTTGCTCCTCAGAGATAACAGCAGCTTGACGATTCTCCAACATCTTTTTAGATTGAATTATTTTTGTTTCAAACTCCTTCTCTTGGTCTTCCAGTTCGGTGAAGCTTCAAGGACTTCTCAAGCCCATGAAAGTGCTCTTCAAGTTGCTTCCATTTCAGGTTTAGCGTAACAGCACGATGACTTTCCAACTCAGCAAATGCTTTCTGTAGCTGCTGTATCTTGGGAGGTTGTGGAGTCCATAAGCTGCCGCGTAACTGATTGTGCATCTTCCATGGCAAAAATTCCTAAAAATATAAATTAGTCAAAAATTCGAGAGATGAAACAGTAGAAACAAGAAAAAAAGCTTACCATTGCCTATCAAAAGAACTTCAATTCTTTTGACAATTTATTAAAAGAGATCATATACAACCCCATAACTACCAATAAAAACTCTAAAGATAAACCTAACTAAGCTTTGAGGTTAGAATCTCATGACACAAGTTGGTGTTCTAATATATCAGAATCAGCCTCTTCTTCTTATTTTCTTTTTGATTTTGGTATGTCAAAGTCAGTCACAAACTTAACTAAACTCCACCTCTTTATCAAGGTCAATGGAACATCTTCCCATGATAAAGTACCTACTACTCTTTTTCAACAGCAGCATTGTTAGAAATAAGAAAAGATTTGCCTACAAGCAACCAGCAGGACACAACCTCATAGTACACATAAAGGAGAAGGAAAGAGAATGCCTATTCAAAATAGATCAAGGATGAAGTACCTACTACTTTTTAATTCTCATAAATAACCTTACATGAAGCCGGTATAAGTTTATAATTCGCTGTAAATGTGAAATAACAAGATCACCCACGGAAACTAAATCAAGCTCAGAATTCAGGCTCAACAGATAATTGCTCATGATTTGTAAACAAATTACAAAAAATCATCAATCGTTAAATCAACTAAACCTGAAATCCCAAGCTAGTTAGTTTCGACTACATGAATCCTATATATTCCATTCCACTCTATTAGACCTCATATCATAATACTGGTAACTAATCTGTCTTGTAAGGCAAAATTAGAAATTCTCTTAACTGGAGTGTAAGCTAAAACCCCATCTTTATCTTAAACTAACATGCAACTTCAATCAGACAGAAAACAACTCCTAGAAAATACTAGGCCCACAAAAAGGATCTTTACACAAATAGCCGGTCGGGTCCACTCTTTCCTTTTCCTAGCCAGTTACATAGATTATACACTAAATACATGATTATATACATATTATACATGAATTATACATATATTGCTACATCTACCGCCTATATTAAGTTTATTCTGTAGAGGGGAAGCTGTTCTGTTAATTCTTCAAAAAAAACAAACAAGGAAAATCACAAAAAATTAATATGCAGCACACAATTAATTACTAAACGACACAGAGCTAAGTGAAATATCGCACTCTAATATCTCCGGTACCTATGTTAACGGCAAATAGACATTCAGATCGCAAAAATAGCTAAAACAGAATTGAGCTAAAACAAAAAAAAAATTAAACAAAGAGAGCCTAGAAAAGCAATTACACTAGCTAATTAAGCTCAAAATGAGCATTTAAAGCAGCAAAATTTCCAATTTTTGTAAATTACAGCAAAAAAAACTTGATCTGAAGCTACAGAGTGAGTTAAAAACAGAAAACGAATGAAAAAAAAAAACTTAAAAAGGTGAGTCCAGCTTACAGGTAGTAGGATCGGGCGGAGGAAAATGAAGCGTCGGCGCTTAATTTCGCCGAGAAAATTAAGCCATTTTCTGCGGCGAGGGCTTTATCGCTAAAAGAGAGAAGAGAGAGGGAAAAAAAAAAGGAAGAGTAAAGTAAGAGTTAGGAATGTTGACTGCTATTTTACGACAGTTTCTGACACACACACATGCATATTTTCCTATTACCACACCTTTTTTTTTCTGCATCGATATTTTATATTTGTATCAAAAATTAATTAAATTTAAAATAATATTAAATATTCTATATTAAGGGCTCCATTAAATTTGAAATCACGTAGAGAGTCTGCAACAGAAGCAAACCGCTCTCTAATAAAGGTATTAACCACTAAATATTGCTCTCTCTTCTTCGCGCGCTCTTGTGCTTCTCTTTTCTTCACGTGATATTCCTATATCTAATTGAAATTCCGATTGATTTAAATTTTCATCGTCTAAACCCTTCTATATAGATCTTCGTATCATGAACTTTATCGTTAAAATCTCAATTTTTCTATTAATCATTATTAGTTTTAGCTCGAGTTATACCTTTTCCCCTTCTTTTTTTATATATTCAAAGTGAAGAAATCATCCAAGCCCAATTTTTATTGGGGATAATAATTTCATTTTCATTTTTTGAAAATCTCAATTGAATTTGAGAATTTTAATTATAAAATTGAATCAATTCCTATCCAATTTTTTTAATCAATAATGAGGAAAGTTATATTTTAATTCAAAAAAAAATTCTCATTAAAAAAGTCGAGAGATTTTATTCATTTAATTACACCCTTTTAATAATATAATTAGTTTTTGTTTTAAGTTGTTTTGCAGTCTTCTAATTTTAAATCTATTTGAACTTAATATTTTTTTTTTGAAAAATTAAATTTATATATAAATTTAATTAAAAATTATAATAAATATAAATTTAAACTAAAATAAGCTAAGTAATAAGTCATAATTTAATATTAAAATTTTAAATATTAAAAATTTATTAAAATTTTAAAATTTTAAATCCGTCTTTCCAGCGTAAATCGAAATTTTGCTATTTCCAAACCAATGCTACATAATGGAATTGCTTTCCACTTTAGTATTTGCTATAATTTAAAATTCGAATCCAAGAATCTTCACTTGATTGCCAAACATTATCCATATACTATTTTTTCCTTTCCTTTCTTTCAATTATTGGATGAAGAATAAAAATCACCTTTTCTTTTTAGTGAAGGAATTAAATTATGTATGTTAACATTATAAATCAATTCGACATATTTTTTAGCTTACTAAAAATATAATTAGATTAGTAGTGAAATTAAAATTTAATATATATATATATATATATATAATGTAAATTTTTCACGTAAAGGTGTTTGTCTGGCTATTTTTACTGCTATGTGGTTATGTCACAATGTTTTAGATAGGAAAGTTTGAAGTTCAAGAATTAGAATAGAAAATAATAGATAGCCGTGTTATAGTACTTTTACGAGGAAGAAGTCAGAAGGTGGAATTAACTTCACTTTCTCTTTGTTTAGTAGTTTTATATAGTATCTACGTAGTATCTTGTTTTATTTTACTACTAGCTGTTATATTTGATTGCTTTGTTTATCGTATTAGTTTGTTGTTGTTATTTTTCTTTTTATCCTTCTTTGGATGCATTTTTAAGCGAGATATGTCGGAAACATCCTCTCTATCTCATAGAGGTACTGCTAAGATTTCTGCATATTTTACCCTTTCAAAATTTACTTATGGAATTACATTGCTATGTTATTGTTGTTGTATTCTAACATTGTAAATATTTTCATATCATCGATAAATTTGAACATGTGATAGCTACCATCAAACCTCTCTATAATAGTTTGTGACGTGAGTTAAAATTCTTAAATTTATGAGTTTTAAAATTAGAATCATGTACTTCAAGTGATAACAAGTTAAGTGAGTTTTAAATTTAATATTTCTATATGTTTAACTAAGTTCTCAATATAAATATAATATTTGAGCAAAAAGTACGAAGTTCGACCGAATCTATATCGAGATTTCTAGTTTTGTTCCGAAAACAAATACCGTCTATGATGAAGGTGAATCAAAATTTTGAGTTTCCTCCCAAACAATGACTGATATAACATATTTTTTTAAAAAATTGAAATTTTTTATATATATTAAATAAATTTTGTAATACAAATACAATATTTGGGCTCAAAATTACCGAAGTTTGTCGCACAATGAAAACGAGGTATTAGCAGTATCTTTGTAGCATGTTAAATTTATAGTAATATATATAACCATTGTGCTTTTCACATAAATTTTAATTTTCATATTTTTATGCATTTAGTTGACATTAAGTTATTTCGAGATTATTATTCAATCTCAATGTAGGATAAAAATAATATTATAATTTTGAGATAATTAACTTCGAAATAAATTATTTTAAAATTTTACCTCAACTGAATATAAAATAAACTCATTCAAAATTATTTTTGAAGTTAATTATCTATTATCGCTCGTACTAAACACGTGCCCTAAACTTTAAGAGAGTTGAGTACCTACCTTGACTTATTTGCTAAGTAAAGCTACTAAAATGGGCTGACTTAATCCAGCCCAAACCAAATCTATGTGGGCTTAACATACTTTCACAACCCAACTCATCATTTGAAGGTAAATATTGATCGAACTAGCCAGTTTTTGAGTCGGCATTCAAAGTTTAGCTATCATTTAAAATTTAATTAAAATATTTTATTTTTTTTATTTTTTTTATTTTTGAAGTTTTAAAATTTTAAGACATGATTTTGATTTTAATTTTGCGATTTTTTTTTTTTTAATGGAGTTTGAACGATCATAATTTAAATATCATGAAAACATATTAAAATTTGAACTTATACGCTTCAAAACTACATAAAAAGATGATGGAGTTTGAACAATATAGCAATTCAAAACTTCAACAACGAAAAGTTCTTTGGTTCTTTGGGTATTTTTAATTAGGATATTTTATCAAAATTTTATTATATTTAATAGGCGTAAGAGCTTCCCTTGATGTGAGCAAGTTTAACTATCTATTTGAATTATTAAGAAAGCGGCCCTATACTTCTGCTCGCCTTAAAGCCTTAAGGAGAAGGGGAGGAGCAATTATCTATGTAATTACGTGTCTTCGTGCTGGCCGTTGTTCCGGTCAGGGCTAATTTCTCTTTCTTTGTTCAATTCCGTCTTACCAAACAAGAACTGATGAGCGAAATCCATCGACAAAAAAAAGAGCACTTTTTTAATTCCGATGCCTAGCGTCCCCTGATAACCTAGGATTAGTGGTGATAGGGCTGATGTGGTATCTCAAATTGGACATACAGATTTTCATTTTATGAGACTATATGCATGCAAGATGTATTGGGGGTACAAAAAGAATTTTGATAAAAATTAAAGTGTGTAATAGATATATATAACCTATAAGTTTCGATTAAAGTGTCTAAATAAAAAAGAAAATAAACATATGTCTATCTAGTCTCAAACTCTTTGTTCTACTATTAATAAGCATTATAATTCTCTAGTCGAATTAATGATATATTTAAAATAATAATTGTAGACATTGTATCAATTATTATAAGATTGAGGGAACTATATGTGTATAAGTAGAATTGTAGAATTATGTACACCTTCAACATTGTATTGAACAACAACTTAAGTGCTTATAGCGAAATTCTCTGCAACCCAAGAGTAATCGGACTAAAATTCATATTAAATCCTGAATCGCATAAAAAAAAATATCACGTGTTAATTTGTTTTTTGTATTTTGAATTATGTTCTTCCTAATACTTAAATAGTATCTAGTCGACTACAAATAAAAAGGATGACAATTAACACACACCCTCCTTCCTCATCGCTCATTTTAATTGTTTTTTATTTTACAATTATTAAAAATTAATAAATACAAAATTTAGTCACTAAGTTACCTTTATTTATTAAGTATTTTGATAATCGGGAAAGCAAGATGAAGAACTGTTTATTTAATATTAAGGATGGAGTTAAAAACAATTGTCGCTTAATCTTGAATTTCTAAAATGACAATTATTTTGGGTTCATTTCTTTAAGCTAAAGCTTACGCTTAAAATAAGATGGAATGAGTGGTGTTCTTCCGATCTCTACGCATTTCCTCACCGCTCCACCGAAATTCTCCGCCCCTACCGTACTCCAGCCTGGGTAGTTTCACCGCCGCGTCCAGGGTTGAGCTCCTCGGGATTTGACTTCCGCCGGACTTAAAAGCCACCTACTGTACGCTTTACGCCCAATCATTCCTCGACAACGCTTGCATCCTCTCGTATTACCGCGCTGCCGGCACGTGAGTTGGGGCCGATGCTTTCATTCCCGCATACCGGCCATTGCTTCCTTCTCCGGGAAAAGAAGTTCACGACCCGTGGGCCTTCTACTCCACACGGCACAAGCCCGTCGCTTTCGCCATTGCGGAAAATTCCCCCACCGCCGCCTCCCGTAGGAGTCCCGGCGTGTCTCGGCTCCCAAGAGATGGCCGATCATCCTCCTGACCACCCATCGATCATCGCTAAGCAAATTTAATTCTCAACTTTCCACTCATTTTACTAACACTACCTCAAAATCATGATTTCGGTAAAAGAAAGAATAATAGTAACTATAGGGAAAAAGCGAAAGCACGATCCTAGTCACGTTTAACTTGAGCTTGATTTTCTATGTCATGAACATCTTTGATTGGACGAAGACAGATAATATAAAGTGTGTCATGAATCAGAAGATACTAAGAATCGCCTCGAAAGATAAAAAGAGAAGTGCTGAGAAATTAAATACTTGGAAATACAAAACACTCTAAATCATGTCAAAAAATGAGAAATTTATTATAAATTTTTATTTGATAAAAATAATTGAATAAATTGAGAAAAAATACTTTTGAAGAGTAAAAAAAATAAAAATCAATGGCACGTGAATAAATAAGAAAGAATATAAAAAAAAAAGAACAATAATGAGTCTTTCTAGCTAGGTTTGTTTGCTCGAAAAGTAAAATCCATATTATTCCATTTGCCAAACAAAGAAAAGTCTCATACAAATATTATTTACTAAAATTTAATTTTAATAATGAAAAAATTAATAAACTATTTTATTCAAGGATTAAATTTCTTGAGTTATTAATTTTTATTTTATCAAGAAATCGAGAAAGTGGACTAATATATACATGTACAAAAAAAAAATAATACATTCTATCAAACTAGTTTCAAAACTTTATTTCTTCCTATTATATATAAGCATTATAATTCTCTAGTCGATTTATTAATTATTAAAGATCGAAAAAAAATTATTATGCATAAATAGAAATACTCAAGAGCTTATCAGTGGTAGACAGACTTTCTACCAAGAGTGTTTCAACATTTTTAAATTGTGTTGCCGGGTTAAATATACAAATATACACATAAATATTATATTTGGCATTACATATATAATGTATTTTTCCGATGAAGGAGATTCGGATGAACCCCTTCGCCACCCCGACTCGTCACTCCTGAGCTTACGAAGGTTTTTTCTATAATCCAACGTTAATGAACTAAGATCTGGCTACTGAATTGAATAATATAAAAACATCATGTGTCACTTTTCTTATTTTCTTATTCAATTGTTTATTTATTTTGCCTACTATTTGCTGAAAAGTAATAAATAGTTAGTTGACTATAAATTAAAAAAAGATTACAACTATCCACCCTCCCCCAATAGTGGCGTAGCCACATATACCAAAAAGGTGACCAACCGAATAATCTTCGTCAAAAAATTATACTATGTATATAGAAAATTATATTAAATATATAAATCAATTTTTCATACATATTTATTAAATCTTTTAACAACTCTTAATGAAATTTCTAACTCTACCACTCGCTCCCGTACCTCACCCCCACCCTCGTGTAGTTTCCCATGACTTGGGCACATGCTTCAAAGACTCATTCGTATGGAATTAGCACGACCCTACGATTAAATTCTTGGTGGGAATCATCAACTGTGAGAAATATATAAGTGCTTTGATAAATTTATGTTGGTCAAACCACATAAATCAGCTTTTTAGCTTATTTATACGCTTGATAAACGTCCAAAGTACTTATAAGCCAAAATTATCCCAAAGTCATAAGTTTATCGGGCCTCTAACTTGTGATTTTCAGCTTATAATTATTTTTAGTCTAATCAAATTCTTTACTATTTTATTCTTATTATTTTTTCTTAATTCTCAAGTTAATTCTCTTTTGAATCCATCCTTCTAGACATTTTTTTTAAAAAAAACGAATTTTAGTTTTAAAAAAACTAAAAAAAATAAAAAGTTATTTATTAAAAAAATTTGAGGTGTATTTTCTGAAGAATTAATAATAGCACATGGGTTGTAAAGTCAAAAAAGCCATGTTGCGTATGCCAATCAATTTCTATGACAACTATAAGAGACAAATAATTTTTAATGCGCACGTACACGAATTTAGAATTTAAATTGAATGAGCTGTTATTTATATTTTTAATTATTAAATTTATTGTACTTTTGAGATTTTAAGTTCGCAACTTGAAGGTTATTGATATCTAATATACTTCTTCTTTTGTTCCGCCTACCGATGTAGTTATTATTTGAAAAGTTGAAAGATTTTTTTTTTTGATATGTTTTTAAAATATTTTGAATTGTGAATTATAATATTATTATAAATATATTGGAAACAATCATTTACCTTCAAGATAGAGGTAAGATCTCGCGTATAATCTATCCTCCCACCTCATTTTGTTGTAAAAAGCAGACTCCAGATGTTGTCAGCTGTGAGCATAGTTTCTAAATATGTAAGGATTTGAATGTCCGAATCACAACGTAAAATTACATAATTTGACTCTAGTAAAGAAAATAATTTTCACATATATATTTATATACGTATAAAAAAATATTGGATTCGATTGAACTCAAGGAGACTACATTCCATCTCTCCCTATATATATATATATAGAGAGAGAGAGAGGGAATTCAACATTGAATTGTGCATATCAAACAAAATGCATTGCTTGGTAATACCATTTCCAACACAAGGCCACATAAATCCAATGCTTCAATTCTCCAAAAGGTTACAACACAAAGGCATAGAAATCACACTTGCTCCCACCCTTTTCACCTACAAGAAAAGCATGCAAGAATTGATAAGTTCAATCACAATTGAGCCAATTTCTGATGGATATGATGATGTGAATGGACTTTTTTCTGCTAAGTCCATTGAAACCTACTTGGAAAGTTACCAAAAAGTTGGATCACAAAATCTCTCACAACTCATTGAAAAGTTGAAAAGCAAAGGAAATCCTATAGATTGTGTCATTTATGACTCATTCATGCCTTGGATTCTTGATGTGGCCAAAAAGTTTGGACTTGTGAGTGCTGTTTTCTTCACTATGTCATGTGCTGTTGAAAACATTTTCTATCATATCCAACAAAAGGAACTAAAGCTTCCTGTTGAAGGGCATCATGTTTTGCTCCCTGGATTGCCACCACTAGTTCCCTCTGACTTGCCATCTTTTGTTAATGATTTGGGGTCCTATCCACCATTCTTGAAGATGCTAGTTGATCAATTCTCTAATATCCAAGAAGCTGATTGGATCCTTTGCAACACCATATATGAATTGGAGAAACATGTTTGTATTCACACTCTTCTTTTTCTTGTTTTTTTTATTCCTTAATTAAGTAAGGGAACCTCGGTGCAAAGGAAAGAATCTATGCGGATCCTCCAGAAATGTCGTCGAACCTGTGTCAGATCCTCGAAAAAATCAATAACTTTTAAAGGATTCGGCACACACCCCGCAACATTTTTTGAAGGATCTGAGAGCCCTATGTGTCACAAGCAGGCACCACGGGTTCTTTACTTTTTGACCACCCTTTTACCTTGATTGATGTTGCATATCGAAAATCAGTTCTTGATCCCCGCCCCACTTTGGCTTTGACTACTATGTTTGTTTAACACAAGTCTTATTTAACCTACACGGACCACTTCACTACCCAGCCAGCTCCGTGAAAGTTGTTGCGCCTTAGTGCTTAACATAGTAAGGATTGAAATCGTGTGATGATGAGGTCACGGGTTCAAGCTGTGAAAATAGCCTGCTGCAGAAATGCAAGAGTGTTACAATAGATCAAATGTGATCCGACGCTTTTCTGAACTCACACATAGCGGGAGCTTAGTGCACGGAGATTCCCATTTATTTTTTAATTTACTACTTGGAGTTCATATAGTTCATTCTTCTGACCTTTTTTTTATTTATTTATTATGAACAGGAAGTAGATTGGATAACAGAGAGATTGCCATTGAGGACTATTGGACCAACCATACCATCCATGTATGTGGACAAGAGACTAGAGAATGATAAGTCATATGGTCTCACCATGTACAAGCCTAAAACTAATGTTTGCATGAAATGGCTAAGTGATTGTGCTGATGGATCTGTTGTGTATGTCTCATTTGGAAGTATGGCTGAATTGAAAGAAGAACAAATGAAAGAGATAGCTTATGGATTGAAGAATAGCAACCACAACTTCTTGTGGATAGTTAGAGAATCAGAAGAGCCTAAAATTCCAAAAGATTGTCTAGAGAACATCACAAGGGAAAAGGGGCTAGTTGTAACTTGGTGTCCACAACTAGATGTGTTATCACACAAAGCAATTGGTTGTTTTATGACACATTGTGGATGGAATTCTACTTTAGAGGCCTTGAGTTTGGGAGTTCCAATGGTGGCAATTCCAATATGGACTGATCAATGGACAAATGCTAAGTATGTGATGGATATTTGGGAGATGGGAATAAAGGCACAATCAAATGAAAAGGGTGTTGTTGAACAAGAAGTTGTGGAACATTGCATAAAAGAAGTCATGGAAGGAGAAAGAGGCAAAGAGAATAGAAGGAATGCAACCAAATGGAGAGAATTAACAATAAAGGCCATGGATGAAGGTGGGAGTTCTGATAGAAATATTAATGAGTTTGTTGCTAAATTGGTTGTCTAATATGTATGTTAAAATGATTATTTGTGACACAATTTATAATCGAGTTAACCAAGATTTGGTATAACTCAGTGGCGTACGCAAAATTTTACATAAGTAGTGACACTGTATTGTCACAATTCCATTTATGAGTGAGTTTGAGTTTGACATTACGGTGAACTTAAGACTTATAGCTCGTTTGGCCAAATTTCTAAAATCATCTTATTTTTAACACTTTTCGAAAGTGCTTTTGCTGAAAAACAATTTGTATTTGATTAATAAATTTTAAAAATACTTTTGAGCAGCAATTAGTGTCTGGCCAAACTTTTTGGAAGTGCTTCTAAGTGTATTTTTCTCTAAAGTGCTTTTCAAAAAAGGTTCCCTTAGGTAGAAGCTACTTTTTTTATCTTTTTAAAAACTGCATTTTGATACTTACCCAAATCACTTATTTTCTCCCAAAAGTTTGATCAAACACCTCACTTCTTGAAAAAAATAAGCATATTTGGCCTCCCAAAAATTTGGCCAAACAAGCTATTAGTCTCATGTCTCAAATTGATATTTCCTTTCCATAGTTTACCTATTGTACATATATATATCGGAAACAATCTCTCTATCCCACAAAGATAAGGATAAAATCTACATACACCCTACCCC
This sequence comes from Datura stramonium, assembly GCA_018107945.1. NCBI lineage: Eukaryota > Viridiplantae > Streptophyta > Magnoliopsida > Solanales > Solanaceae > Datura > Datura stramonium. The sequence goes on along the minus strand of JACEIK010000090.1, from coordinate 304,938 downwards.
CCCTAAACACAACTTGTGAGACAATACTATGTTGTAGAAATACAGGAATGATGTGAGAAAAAACAAGGATGTGGATTATTTTATGATGTATTTCCTTGACTTCATATGATTAACCTCATCAATTATCATTCTCCTTTTGTTAATGTGCTCCACACCATAATGCAAAACATGCTTTCCCAACTTCTATTTTCTTGCTTTGGTGGTCTAAAGAAGAAGTGACACAATTAACTATGTCAAAGATGGCTACAACAATATGGTTACATATGAATCATACAATTGTTTGAAAATATTATACCTTAGATAGAAAACCTCATCAATCATTAACTCAGAGTCATTTGCAGTAAACTGCAGCTTCCACATATTGGAACAAGTGCCAAAATTTTACATGTTTATCACTAATGATACATTAACAAATCAGTTTAATAAAGTCCTGTAGCACACAAATCTCAAGAATAGCTTGATTTCATTTTTAGCCTAGCTATACAACAACAAAAAACTTCATCCCTGGCAACCAGAATTCCAAATAAGTCATAACAATACATATTCCTACATCCTTAAAAATACTAGTCCCCCACCCATCCACCACTCTCTCCCTCTTTCGATGTTTAAATGCTGATGAGTTGCACTCAAGTTTCATACATGACAAGAGACCCAAACAACACTCGTCTTAACTTTCACATGCTTTCTTATTACCCAGTGCCGCAACTGGTTAAGACTAAAAATCGAGATTAGAGCCCCCGATAGATGGGGAACGACAGAAAGAATAATTAATCATTGTAAGGCAAGACAGCTGAAAGAATAGATCAAGGTTTTCGATGTCATTGCTAACTAAAGAACCCCTTTTAATATGATACAATGAGGGTGTTTTTCAGCACTCTGCACCTTTCACTACAATCTACTTCAACAGGTGAATTCACCCCTCTTGGCATTCTTTAGTTAGTCCAGAGGCTATTCTGCACGGAAATGAGAAACAGAAACATTATGTAAGACGAGGTAACAAACACCAAAACTAGATACTAACAGCAGAATGCAATGACAAATATGTATAAAAGCCCAAGTAACTCTTCTATTTTTTATTTTTGCAAGTCTCGGCAACCCTTCCATTCTGCAACAGAATATATAGCAACAGACAGTCAAGACACAAAGAACTTTCTTCTCTTATTTTTTATAAGCACTAGGGACACTAAAAGCCCGTGATTAGGAAACTGCTTTTCATCCAACAAATGGAAATCATTCAATATCCACAAACTAAAATACTTTAAAGCACGTTTTGGTCATAAATGTGAACCTCATGAGCACCTAATGGCTACAAAACAGGCTTCCCAAACAGCTTTAGAGGTCAATAACTAGTCAATCCTTTTCTCCAGAAAAAGTGAAAATTTGTAAAGCAGAGGCAAGTAGGATATAGACATTGTATAATAGATGGCACAGATGGAAACACTTGGGCATGCCATAAAGTTCTTCGATTGGTGGGATATAGTAGGACAAGAACTTCCGTACCTTGGATATTTCACAATAGTAAGAAAAGGAACCCTGCAAATTCTTAACTGCAACACCCCAGGACAATAAATTATAGTAGCACATGCAACATTTCAGCCTGCAACCTTTATAGCACCAATTTCATCAATCTTTGAGCTCTTGTGCTGCAACATTTCAGCATGTACGAATATCACAATTAGTATAAGGTGAAGGAACGGTTTCAATATAGTGAAAACTGCCCATATAATGAGCTCAGAAACGAACTTAACGTTTGCAAAGATATTGAATACAATATTATCTTACCTTGTTTCTCTTGTGTTTGTGAACATCATTAAGATCCTCCTCGCCATCATGCTTCCTTTTCTGATATCATCAGAAAGATCATAATCAGTGAGGTCAAACAAAAGCATAATCACATTCAATACAGTGAAGTGACATTATAGCTATCTGCTAAAATCCTAAACGTTTCGCAGATCTGGGATGAACTTTTTATAGAAAGAGCGATCCCAACAAGCCAGCTCAATAGTTAAGCTTGGCTCCACTAGGTCAAGACCTCAAGTCAAACTAAAAATTACCCACTATGGTCACATAGAGAGAATACAAGGTCAACTTCTCATTAAATCAGCACATAGCATATAGTACGACGAGAAAAATTACAGAGTCAACCTCATAAATTCAGTACATAGCATACAGTAAGATGAGAGAAATCAAACAAATTCGAATTTGAAGCTACTGTTACAAGCAAAAGACTAGTCAAAGAAACATGTTGTCAAAAGCAAAAAGAGCAAAAAAGCTCTGAGGTCCGTTGGAACTTTAATCGCAAAAAGGCTCAAAGGTCTGTTGGAACTTTAATCGCAAAAAGGCTCTAAGGTTCGTTGGAGCTTTAAGCGCAAAGCACAAATAAAGCGTGGGTTTTAAAGGTCTTGCATCCTCCTCCCCAATACTTGCCTCCCGCAATAACATGGTCAAGAGACTGCCGAGATAATATTTCCATCTACAATTGTCCAGTGATCTTCTCATATTTTCACGAAGCACGGCATCAAAATTGATCGGTATCCCCTTCATCAACATGTACACCAAGACAATCCGCTCTCGAATCACCTCTGTCATATGTGTCCCAAGGAGAAAGACAGCACACACCAACTTCACCCACACCTTTGACTTCCTATTAAGAAAAGCAAACGCAAATGTGGAATGAGTGCCATTTTGATCCCTCACCCAACGAGTGGATGAGTGCTCACCACATAGAGTATGATGGATGTCTTTGTATGGAGGCTTCTCCAACAAGATGAATACTCCGAAGGGTCTACAGCAGGTGTCTCTAAGAAGGAATTGAGCCTTTTAGCTGTGAATCGCACCACCTGTCCTCTGATCTTTACCTTGGTGCTCTCTCCGAATGAGGCATCCCAGTTTGCGTAGAACTCCCTCACCAAGTGAGGTTGCATTTCTCCGGCTCATTACGCAAGGGGGGAAAGAATACAAATATACATGTTTACTCCAAGGCCGATAATTATAAGCATGAATGACAAATTTATGAACAAAGAAATTGAAAAATAATTACGATAAAATGAAATATCAATTGTTTAGTGTCGCTGAAGAGGCTCATAGGCAAGGAAAAGTATGCCTTAGAACCTTGATGATGACACTGAAGCGCACATTAAGCGAGGCGAACCACTCAACACGTTTTGAGCCTCGCTTTAGGGCTTAAGCAAACCTTTAACAACACACGAAGAAATGACGATGTAAAGGATATCTTATTAAACTAAGTCAAATGGCCATCTTTTGCCACAGTAACTGAAAACTGAAAGTCAAGCAACAATTGATTCAACAAACTCTGAGCCAGATATTCCCAAACAATTAAACCTTTTTTCCCCGAACTCTATTCTACTTGAATCCTATAAATGCAACTTATAAGCTAAATCACGAACAATGAAGTGAAAGTTCATGAAAGCAAGAGAAACAGACAGTAAGATTCTAGTGGCGCCTATTCAAAAAATATTTCTGTCAGTTTTAAAGTAACGCCATTTTCAGTAAAGACACCATTGAGCCAATTATTAAGTAGCTTTACTGTGAACCAGTCTTCTAAACTTCTTAAATATGAAATAACCACATGATATCACAGTATACCGCATGCCAGGAGAATCACCAGATTTGCATAACTCTTAAATTTGTTAATAGCAGACCTTTTCGTGATGTTTCTTTGAATGGTCAGCACCAGAATCATGATGGCCAGTTTTATCTTTCTTTTTCTCTTTATCCTTGTCTTTACTTCGATCTTTATGACGGTGTTTGTGCTTCTTATGCTCTTTGTCCTTCTCCTTATCTTTATCCTTGTGCTTCTTATGCTTCTTCTCCTTGTCTTTCGACTCACTTTTAGACTTTCCAGCTACAGTGGGGATCCCTTTTTCAGACTATGAAACACCAAAAAGACCTATTGATCAGCAATTACTGAAACGGGCAAATTGGCATTATATAAAAGCATAGGGTTTGAAAAAAAATCCACTTCCAAGCCTCCAGCTTCAGAGATCAGAAAGGAATAAAAGGGTTACTTAAAGAGCTGAATCAATATACTTATATAACTCAAGCTTCACACAATAGATTTCTTACAGGAGGCAGATCAACTAGAGCTGTTTCACGTAGTTGAAAAGCTTCTCTAAGAGCATCTAAGTCGAATGGTTGGATGCGTGAATTTGTATCTTTCAAAGACGATATATCCTGTATAAGCTGATCCAACTGCATCCCCTCCCCTTTCCTAATCTCTGTGTCTCCCACCACATTGTGAAGGTAGTGTGTATCTGAAATTGACAATGGAAGAGGCTTCTTGCAGAAGAACTCGTGATGGGGCAACAACTTGAAGTGAGTAATAAGATCCACAGCACCTGTAAGTTCTCTTGGCCCTAATAATGTATTTGGACCAATCCACAGTAAGCCAATGATGTTTGATAAAAATGAATACATTTTACTGAGAAGAAGATCAGAGTGTCAAATGCTTTAATTTTAAATTCTTCATCAGAAATTTTTTTAAAACGGCAAGTAAAATTTATCATCAGAATTTCTGAGAGATGGTTAAAAGATTTTTAGGAATAAATATATCTTCAAACAACATAAGACAACGAATTCACTACTATTAAAGGTCAGATCTCAAATTTATTGCTAAATGGTAAGTCTGCTACAAGACTCAAAATGCAATACTTTGAATTCCTCCACATCCTATTATTACTTTCATTTATCACCTCCAATACTAAAACTCGGTTAATGCTGAGAGCTAGATTCCTCTCTTTTTGATGGTCTGCCTAAAAGTCTGCCACACAAGACTAAACATGCAATACTGTTAATATCTCTCCTCTGCTTTTCGGTATTATCTTCAATTGTCACCTCCAATATCAGAACTCAAGTACTGCTACGTACTACAATCCTTTTTCTTTTTGGTTTGTTTCTGCTTCACATACTAAGCAAAATATTCTTTTGGCAATCACAACCTTTACAGCGGCTTAACTGTGTGAAACTGTGAACCACCTTGGCAAGACTTCAAGCATATTTTAGTTATTCACTTATTTGTGAGATCTTGTTACCAAATTTGTAATACTAACAGCCAACATCAACCCAAATGCTGCAAGAAGAAGCTGGATACACACTGCTTTGCACAGACATAATTTTGCAAAACCTCATTCAAAAAGCATCAAAACTGGCATCACTAATCTTCTTTTGTTTCCCAAATGGATGATAGTGGTTACATACTTGGAATGGAAAAGAAATAGGCAAATACAAGTCGGAAGTAAATCAATCACTTCTGCTTACGGAAAGTAAAAACAATAGCACCACAAAAGAAAAGAAAAAAACAGAAAAGAGATATTCAACACCAAATATATCGAGCGAAATTCACATACAAATACTCAAATGCAGTGCGTTCCACCTTAAATCAAAACCTACGCATGTAATAAGGACCCAAATATAGTCAAATGTCAGCAGTAGTCATTTTACCCTAACATGCAAAGAGACTGTTAGGAGATCACGGTAAGAAGCACACCTCTTCCAAACTTCTTGCTGTCTGTATCCATCAATTAGCGCCCAGCACATGAATAGAGCATATTTCCTGGAAACTATTGGTAGGTAAGACAATGTCCACAACTATCTAGCTAAGCAATAGTCTACTTACTTATGGGATTGAAATGCAAACAAAAGGGCAATGGCTATATAGAAATTAACATGTAAGTTGACTTAATAACCACCATGGTGAACCAATAAAGTGCATCAATTTCAGTATTTTTATGAAGTAAAAGCCACCTTGGGTTTGGCATGGATTGATTTCAAACCAAAACTGTCAGGAGTAAAAGAAACGTGAGTGCCAGTAAATCCAGAATGAAACAAAACAATTATCTGCCAAACTAATGAAACAAATTAGAACGTGGGTTCACGAAGAGATCAGCTCGTCTAACACCCCACATCCAGAGGGATGTGGAAGTTTCTCACCGACCATGCAATGATACTTAAATATAACATTGAACGGCAAAATAAAGGACCTAGATAAGAAGTAACACAATGTCCAGCAGTATGCATTTTTTTCCAAGAAGTACAAGGCTCTGAAGTATGGAGTGATGGAAGCCCACAGCTGAGGGGGGAAGGGATGAAAAAGAGACAACAAAACATAACTGGTAGTAAATGTTTCAGAGACGATAATTGGGAGAGGCATGAAAGAATGCAAATGATGAATACAAAGCCAGTCTTGAGATGAAATTAATACTGACGTGGTTCCCATGTATCAAGTCATCAAGGTACATCATAACATGAATAGTGAAATAAGACTACATTAAAAGCTAATGTTGAAAGGCATCTCTCAAGGAAACATGCAAAGATAAAGACCCCATTAAGCAACTATAGACAATTGACCAGGAGACCTTCTCACTCCTAGCTGATAAAATGACCTGCTTTTACTAGTGGGGAGTTCAAAAACAGAATGAATGTTTGAATAGATTATCATATTGAGGTTGGTAGAGAAGTGTTATAGTAAATAGTTTAGGATTTTCCCTAGTAGTCCATAGAATGGATGAAAACTAGGGGAGACCAGAGTTCAAAATTCAAATCCCCAACATCCGTTTTATGTTGCCTTATAAAGAAAATAAAAAAATCCCAACGAGACAAAAAAATATTAAATGAGTGATTTCTTTTCATTTGCCTTATCATATCACACATTGGGATAACAGTGGGTATGTTGTTGTTGTTCTTTTCATTTGCCTACGCATTCGTGGGAAAGTTGTTTGGTACTTCTTCTAGTGGGAGGTAGTAAGTACCTGATGGAAAAGTCGAGATACGTTCAAGCATGCCCAGATAGTGCAGATACCATTGTTGTCACCAGATAAAATAAACGGAGATATCGCATTAGGAGTGTCAAATGATCAGGTGGGCTGAACTTGGGAAAGTTAAAATGGACTGAGTTAATAAATGAGGGAGGGGTCACTAAACCGCCCAATGGTTACTTAGGTTGAAATGAGTTGGGTCAATATGGGTTACACTATGGGTCATAACTCAACCTACCAAACTCTTACCCAGTTTTAATTTCTTTGTTTGATTTCTAATAAATTTGTTTAATTACATAATAATTTTTTTCTTTATTATGGCTATACATAACGTTTCAACCAAAAATAAATCTTTTTAAAATATTTTGAGAAGATCTCGCATGGGTCAATTTGGGATACATGTTTATCCCAAATCTGCCCAACTTTTGATGGGCTGGTTAGGGCATGACAAAATGGACCGCCCAAACTTGGGTGGATCATGTTTTCATTGGTTAACTTTTTCAACCGTACACCACATTAAATTAGAAAAATATAGACATCAATTTATTGGTTTGAATCATTTGAGGGAAATGTGCCATAGGAAGGAAAAGGATAGAATATTTCAAATGGGGCAACAAGGAAACTTGGTCATTATTTTGGGAAGGAAAGAGTAACTTACTAGCAGGATATGACAAGGGAAAACTCACAATCTGCAGAAAAAGAAGACAATTGGGAGTCCTCTTTTCAGATATTTCAACTTTTCTTTTTTTGTGTATCTCTTTCTAAAACCATACATTTAATTTACCTCACCTTTGTTTCAGGAATAAGAATCTACTTGCATGAATATCAGGTAAAGTGCAAAAACACTATCTTCAAAGCAATTAATCCACCTAAAGTTTAGTTTTACAACAATTATTTCACATAACCAACTCAATTTGCCAATAGCAAACACAAGACTGATGAAAAAAACTCAATTTGCCAATAGCAAACACAAGAAAAACTCAATTGACAAGAAAGGAAAAAGATCAATCCCAAAAAAAGATAGTACTAGCTAAATAAGCAATAAGTAGACATTCAAATTCTTAGACCACCTTTAACGCCAAAGTTCCAGAATTTGACATGCTAAAAAAATGCCAGTGTATTTCAAATTCACTCAAAAAGCCAAATAGCCTTACAAACAAAGTTCAGTAATCATTCCAAATTCTCATTTGTTGACCCATTTCAGTATTAACTAAACATCTTGATCTCAGAGTTTAAATATAAAGCCAACTATAACACAACAAAGAGGAATTCAAACTTTCAATCATACAACATAGGGGACTTTAAGATTACCAAATTACAACATATAAGAATTCAAATTCCGAAGTAGAAAGAAAGCATACTCGATCTGACAGAGAGATCGGAGAAGTAAATTAGGGTTCCGACGAATCACGAATCTCGTTTTCTCTCCAATTGAAGATGATGTTGAAGCTAGAAATCAAGCATATAGAAGAATCTCATGAATTAGGGCTTAGCAATTCAGCACGAATTTGGATCTAGAGATCCCTATTTTAGCGAAATAAAACCCTAATTCCTCTTTCGCGGAGTTGAGATGCTATTGGCTAATGGCTTAGGGAAGAGGGAAAATGGACCTCCATTTTTAATTATACTATCAACCTCTCGTTATTATTTAGTAATATTTATTTACATAGTTCCTTGACCCAATTTAAAAAAACAAAAATTTACATCATGAGATGTTTGGATTTTTTTTTAAATTTCATGGATATGCAGAAGAGAAATGCTATTTCCACTCGAATTAAGATAGAAATTTTTATTTGTTCAAATAATAATTAACACTTTGTTTGGATTGTGATTATTTACGGTTTTGTAATGTATAGTATTGTATTGTTTGGTATTATATTGTACTGTAATATAAATACAATGTTTGGATAGATTGTATCGTTTTCTGCTGTTTAATAATATTTTTATTGTTTGGTTTGATTGTATCGTACTGTATTATAACTGATAAATTTACTAAAATGCCTTAAATTGTTATTTATGTTAAATTCATCAATAATTACTAATGAAATAAATTAAGGTAATTTTTTCTGCTAATTTGTCACAATTTATGCCTTATAAATATATTACATTATTAAATTCATGCACATTCTTATAAAATTAATATATAAAAAAGTCAAAATAAATATACACGGATTTCAACCAAAAAAGTAAGCAGACGTGTAAGAAGTTTAAAAAATCAAACCTAGATAAAGAGAACTGAACGCAAAAGAGAACTGAACCCAGAAAATTAGGATTTTTGGGTGGAGTTTAATAATATTGGATAAAAGGGTAAAATAGAATTATGTAATATTAAGTAAGGGCATAATTGAAAAAACAAAAAGGAAATAATGGGATTAAACAAATTGATGGTTTAATAAAGTGAGGTTTTTCATGGTTGTCTAACCATGGAATCAAACCATATCATACCATATATTTTAAGTAACCATCAAAACAAACATGGTACTTTTAATAATGATATTATACTATATCATGGGTAACCACCATCCAAACAAAGGGTAAGGTGAAGCAGGTCAGGAACAACGAATAAATCCATTTTGCAAGTTCGTTATTACGAGTAGTTCCTACAAAGGATCGGATTAATGACGTATATAATATTTGAATTCTAGATGTAGATGCTACATAGTTAGTTCTCATCCTTTAGAACTACGAGTGTAATAAGAGCATCTGTCGACAAACGGATCACACCCTAAGATGATCATCTCGTGGCTATGGTTCTATTTCTCAATCTTTCTGACTTATTCCTGTGAAACCAAGGTCGAAAAGATTGAAAAAATCATTCATTCACAACCACTAATGAAGGAGTCAGTTTGAGCGTTTCTCGATTAATTTCATGGATACTTGTCATCTTTATCAGCAATAAATATCGAGTAACTCCGTCGATTAAAATTAAATAAATGTGAAAATATCATCTGGTACTTTTTACTTCTATTGAAATCTAAATGTAAGATTTTATGATTTTCAACCTATCGATCTTGATTTATTTTTAGGAGGAGAGGTGGAATGAAATAAGCAATCAAATTCATCTGGACACCGATCTAGAAAACCCTATTCTCGATAATTATGAGACTTTTTACTCTACTAAAATCTGAATGTCAGATTTCATGGTATTCAACGATCTTGATTTGTTTCCAAAAGTGGAGATGAAATGAAATAAGCAATCAAGTCTTTCTAGACTCCAATAGAAAAAGCCCTATCCTCGACAATTATGAGACTTTGATTAAAAATCTTTGACGTGAGTAACCCACCTCACTGGGCTAAAATCATCCTGAAATATAACTAAACCTTAAGGTACATCTTTATATTATAATAGTGAACAAAAAATATTATTTAACTATCTCAAAAATTACAATAAATATCATTCTGTTAACTTTTGTTAAAAAACTAACAGCTCAAATAAAAACACGGGCCAAAGCACGTGTCTTCCCCTAACTCTCCCTATTCTTCCGGTTGGAAGGTCCCAATGTTGATTTTGAGCTTGTTAATCCGTAATAACATATGAAACTTCTCGTGATAAGCCTTCGTCAACTCAATCTCCTCCTCTGTAAAAGAGTTCAAATCGATAATCCACAAATTTATAATTCAGATGATCCTATCGAGGTTTTCTGAACAAGGCATCCGACTAATACTTCGGCTAACTGGCTATTACCCAGTCATACAATTCTCTGCGAAAAGAACAGATCTTGCCTAGAGCTTCATCGTAACTATCTAGTGTTCGTGTATAGGCAATGTAGGTCAAGTACTTAAGTGCAATCTCTTTGTCTCTTCCCTGCACTTTAAAAGAAGTACTACCATCGATGAACTTATTATAGGAAGATAAATTGCATCAAATCTGTAGCTATTTCAGTTGATTAATAGGTAGAAAATTTGTAGCAAATTATTTTTCTGTCCAAAAACATGAAAGAAGAGTCCAAATTTTGTACACTATAGTAACTGAAGGATGAAGAATATTAATAGGATAACTTCTGATAAATGAAGCACATCAATCGAACAGAACAGGGAGAATTAGAGGAAGACACGTGTTTTGGCACATGTTTTTATTTCAACTATTAGTTTTTAACAGAAGTTAACAGAAGGATATTTATTGTAATTTTTGGGATAGTTAAAGGATATTTTTTGTTCACTATTATAGCATAAAGGTGTTCCCTAAGTTTGAGTTGTACGTCAGAAATGAGTTTATTCCAAAACTCTCTTCACAATGTCATCATAATTTTAATTAACACTTAAATATTATTATCAATTTTTAAACACTAATCAATTTGTTACTCTCTTCGTTCCTTTTTAGTTAATAGGTATATTAAAAAAATTCTTGTTCCAAAATAGTTGTGATGTAGAAATTCAAGATATAGTTAGACCACTTTTTTCACTTGTACCCTTATTACTTAAGTCAACCTAAAATATGAGGAAAAAAAAATAAATGGTAAATTTTCAAAAAATACCTATCAATTAATAAGGTTATTAATCAAATTGTAACCCCTATTAATTTTTTTAAAGAAATATATAAACCTTATCCTAACAAGTAAACAAAAAATAAAAAAAATAATATTGTAATCAGTCTTTGTAAATGTTTTTCTAGATAATTTACGCGGTCCAATCAAAAACGCTCTTTAGGAAAAATTCTTTTAAGAAAATAAGTAATTTTTCATAAATAAAAAAATAAAATAAAATAAGACTTATAACACAACAATTACTTTTGTGAATATTAATAATGAAATGGAATGTTACGCAGTGATTAATAATGAACAGAATGACATCTCCAAATTATTTATTTTAAAGCGTAATCTTTTAAATGACCTGATAGCGTAAAACACAGTTAAAACTCAATGGAATAGATGCCTGAAGCAAAATAGAATCCCCATACATTGTCAAAAATGACAAGTTTCATTCTACTAAGCATGAAAAAACTGAGGTTACTACCTAGTAGTAGCGAAAGAGAAACAATATTAATAGAAAAAAAAAACATAAAAAGGCAACAAGAAACTCAAAATTCTTGTTCTGCAGCTCACTAATCGTCGTCTTCCTCATCGTCGTCGTCATTTCCACCAGCTGCGTTCAATGCATTGAGTCGTTCGATCAACCTAGCTTTCCTCTCTTCATAAGTCAGCTTCTTAAGGTTGTACCTGCAGAACAGCACCCCGAAAAGTATGGTTACAAAAAGGCAAATGGAATTACTGTAAGACGTGTCTAAGCATCAGGTAGTTCGGAAGTAAAAAAGCAAGATAATCAGTAGAGATGAAGATCCTCCAGATAAGCATCAAAACTAGTTGCACCTTCAAGCAAATGCAGCACAGGTACAGACACAGGATACAACACTAACGAACCTATGAATTTCAACTGTTTGTTGTTGCAGAAATCAACAATGCACCAAGGCTATAATGATCAATAAGTTAAACTAAAGACAAAAATTTCATACCTCTTGTGCTGCTTAGGAGGCTGCTTCCCGGACTTCTTTGGGCTTGGGTCTGCACGAATGGCAGCATGAACCTTCTTGTACATCTCCTCAAGATTGTCTGGCTCGAGACCCGTCTTGAGGTACACACTAAAGTGTGATTGATATTTCTCAGGTTCATCTTCCATCAAAGTCTGCAAACAAAGGTTGAGCATATTAGAGATGAGGCGTGTCAAGAAGCCACAACGCACATTGAAGATGACCAATCCACTATGGCCTACACATGGATTCTACAATAATCATAAGTTACAAAAGATTCAATAGAAGTACTTATATCCCACATTCATATATGCAGCAACATGGCCACCATAGATATATTTGCGGTGAACCTCTGCATCGAGTTGCTTAGAATCCTTACTGAATCCAGCGAACCTCTTCTCACTATGAGGGATGTCAATCCCACCATCCAATGCACCCTGAATCCAAGAATCAACATCGAAGAAGTCAGATAGACAGAGTTAAATGTCAGATCACATGATTGATCCATAATATCCCACCATCCAATGCACCCGAGATCCCAGAAGCAATATTGCAGAGACAGTTTATGATTAAATCACCTTAAACCATAAAATGGAAGGAAAACATGATCCTTCAGACAGAAGAATTATTATATGATTTACCCAACAGCCGAAGTAATATTTAAGAGACTAAGAAACCACATTGTTTCATTAATTGGAGATGAACTTCATGGTTGCTACAGTTCTCTAAAACTCTTTGAGGTTTGCTGATTGGAAAACAATTCAATCAACAGTTCATAGAAGACATAAAAGCTGCTGTTTAACGAATAAAAATTTTCGATTAAAGCATATACTAGCGAGCTGGTGCGATGTTTTATAGACTTTAACTAGGGGAAAAGGAACTGAAAGCAAAAGCAGGACAATACCTTAAGAGCACCAAAAACGCGATTCCCTGTAGTAGTTCTTATAAGGCCAACATCCAAGAGAGCACGGAAAGGCCTCCTGCTTTCAGCAGGTTCAACAGAGTAATCCTCCCCGTTGACCTATAATAATGTGTAATTAAAGAGAGACATAAAAAGCAACTGCAAACAGGACAAAAAAGATACACCCAGAAAACGAGAAGAAAATGATGCACTCAGAAACCTTGCTTGCAGCGACTACTTACATCGAGATTTCCTTGATACTCTTCGTCCATTTCAAGCTTCTTGAGAACTCGTCTTGCCAAGAGAAGTCCAGTACAGTATGCTAAATTGAGCATTAAGCCACTTATTATTACTGATATATATAGAGAGAGAGAATAGAATAATCACGCAGGACAACCAACAAATTGAATAGCTTGTGTAAGTACCAGCTGCATAGTTTGTCAGTCCAACTTTAAGTCCAAAATGAGGCAATTCGCTAGCATAAGCAGAAGCAAGAATCATGTCACCGGCAATACTAGCAGACACAATTTGTGCGATTATGTCCTTGTTAGTCTAGAGAAAATGTTAAGATAAACGAGGAAAATTCACTCCCAATATCACAGATAAATGATTATCAGAATTTCCATCATTAATCAAGTGAAAAAGTAGTCAGCAAATTTCTATTTTAAAAAAAAAAGTAAGAAAATGTTCTGTGGACAAATGCGAGGGTAGATCATACTCTGAAAGAAATATCAGTGTAATTAAGTAGATGCTTTGCAAGTCAAAAGGGGCATAAAACTGCATTAGAAAGGATACAAATCGGACAACGAAACGGTATTTTGGAGTGTTGTACTTGTTTTTGTCCTGATTGATCAGCCGATTCCTGGCTCTATAGTCAGTCTTTCCCTCTGCACAGTAGCAAAACATTGAAATTAGTGATATTTTGATTGCAAACAAGATTGATACCAGACCAAAAAAGAAGAAGGGAATTGAATGCTTTACCTCTCCTTCTCTTGAATTTGACCTGGAAACGCTTAAAGTAAGCCCTCGTCTTCTGGACTTTGATGAAGGCCTGCAACATAATTCAGCAACAATGTCAAAACCCAACCAAATAATAAAGCATCCAATCATATTTCATGCAACTCTCACCGAGCATTCATTTGTAATTCATAAATAACTTTTTCCCAAACAAAATATGGTGCAATAGAAGTAGCACGCTATGGGAAGATCAAGGAACATAAGCTTTATTTTAGATCTAAAGTAGAATCGAAAAGTGGTTGAATTACATAGCGGGAATGGGTTCATCTAAACATACTCCATCAGTTTCAAAATGTACTTTTACCCACTTAAACTTAATAAATATCTTGAAAAGATGTAACTGTTTAATATTTTCTTTGGTTATGTAAAACTCTCTCCATTAAAAATTACAGAAATTTGAAGAACATTATTAATGTATTCTTGATTAGGTAAAACAACAATTATTTCGAAACAAAATGAAAAGGCTAAAACAAATGGAGGAAGTAATATTTTTGACACAACATAAATGCACGGGGAACACTACAAAAATCAACAAATAATATATTTAGAACCCATAACTTAAAAGACCAATGAGTTCAACAATAAGAAACTTAAAGGTTGATCCCAGCAAGTTTTAACACCTACATTAGCCTCTGTGGATATGTTGTCATAAAATTCTAGCTCAAGTTCAACAATAAGAACCTTAAAGACTGAACCAGGCAAGTTTAAAACCTAATTTAGCCTCTGCAATATGTTTATATTGTAATAAAGTCCATTGTTCCTTGGTAGCTCAGTCGTAGGGAGATTTTTTTGTTATAGTTTTTCTAGCTCCAACCCTACCCCATATAGATCGCGAAAAACAAGACAGCTTCTATCACTAGTTCTACAAGTTAACAGTCTGAGTTAAGAAAATCAAGCTCCCCGCCCCTATTTCCACTTTCACTTGTCAAAAAAAATAATCCACTGCCTAATATTATACGAAATGAATGTTCATATTCATAGAGATATATTTTCAATTTCACACAAAGAAAATCCATTTTTGCTTACATTTTCAAAGAAGAACCAAAAAGAGTGACAAAAAAATCAGCAAATCAAACGAAGCATATCTCAATAAGATAAAGCAGATAAACATATGAACGAACAATATTATTGCCTTAAACAAGATAATTAACACTGAAACAACAAATTGTGATTCCTTTAAACACCAAATACTATCATATACAGTACAAATAATGCATGAGAAACTTCTAGAAATAGAAAAAACGAAACATATAATTCACTGAAAATATAAAAATTCTTTGATTTTACCATTGTTGTTCCTCGATTAAGCCTCCGCCGGCGTTAGGCGCTGGGAGAATGAGGAAAATTTGATGTGAGAAAAACCTACTGCTATGAAGCTAAAATACCTAACTGAAACCCTAATGGGTCACTCTTGATATTTTGACCTTTAGAGGCCCATGTGGGTTCGGCCCATTGGCATGAAGCCCACAATCCTAATCAATAAAGTAGCATTTATTTTTGAGGAAAAATACATAAATTATACTTTAATATTTTCCCAAAAAAAAAATCAGTTAAATATCCTTTTTTTTAATTTTT
>JACEIK010000090.1:271973-287991 GCA_018107945.1 Datura stramonium | reverse complement strand
ATAACGAGATGAAACGATATAATTTATTCAAAAGTTATATTAAATACTACAATACAATACAATCATTATGAAACGATATGTAACAACCCTCCAAATAAAGTGTAAAACATCATTACATGAGATAAGAATTTTTATCCTTACCTAATAATAGATTCAATGATACAATATAATAAAATTTAAGTAGCAATCAAAATAATATGATATATATATTTTTTGTTGACAAAAAAACCCCACTGCTATATTCATGTGTTTAAATCTCGACTCGAATGTTATAACTCACAAACCACTAGGAGTGAGCATAAATATAAAAAAATCAAATCAAATCGAATTAGTTTGGTTCTTAATTTTAGATTCTGCTGTCTAATATTTTAATATTTTTTAAATTAAATCAAACTGAATCGAATGAACCGAATGAACAACACGTCATAGACCGCACGAGAAAGATAAACCCGTGAGAGGAGCTCAATCGAGAAAGCATTTCGAACCACTTTGGCCAACCATTGTAGTTCTAATTTCTTATCTTCGCCTCTCTCATCCTCTCTACTTCATCTTCTTTATGGATCGTTTTCTCTCAGGTACGCCCTTTCATCTTTGTTTCTCCTTAAAAGGATCGCTTTGTGTGTGTGTGTGTGTGTTTTGTGGGATTTTAATGAAATTGTAGTTTTATAGAACCCAGATTTGGCAGATGTAGCATATCTACAATGAGTTCAATTGAACCCAGTGTTTTTAAGGAGATAAATAGGGGGAAAAAATCACTAAAATTTCAACAAGTATTAATAATTTGAATCAATTATTTGTTATTTTTCACAGAGTTTTCATGTGTAAGTTGTGGGGAAATTCTAATATCTTAGCTGAGGATTTAACAATTTCTTGGGACAGTTTTTTTTTTCGTAGAGTGAAAAGCTCTGTATTCTCACTTTTTCAGCTAGTTAATATACTGGTGTTTATGTAGTCTAATTTGAAATTGTCATGTAAAGAACAATTGCAAACTTTAGGTGTACTGTGTTAGCTATTTGGTTCAATTTATCTAGATCTGCTATGTGTATTTGTAAGTGTTCACCCACGATTCAGACCATGGACGGAGTCGTGGAGCTAGGTGGGTGCAAGGGGTTCAATTGAATCTCTTTTATCGGAAAATTATGCTTGGCAAATAGGGAAAAGCAAATGTTTTTGCGACTTGCTTATATATCAATAAGTTGAATTCCATTGACGTAAGGAAGATTCTAGTGTAGCAGCAAAGATTGCTCGAAAGATGTTTTAGGTCACACGTTTTAATCTCAGGTGATTCTTGCATTTTTTTGAATCCCCTTGGTAGAATTCCTTGCTCTTCCCACCAGTCATACAAGCTTTGTTAAATCTTTCTCTTAGGATATCTGACGTTCTAAACCCATAATGCTGAATTATTGGCGCGAGGGAGACCTTAAAGCTATCTGTGGTTACAAAATATTTCAAGTAGGATGTGTATAAAGGCACTCTGTTGGGTTATTATTTGCTGCTCCTTATGTGTTGAGCTTACTTAAATTGTGATTGCCCCTTTACCTATGTATCACGTTCTGCTTTGATTCTCTTCTGCTGGCAGTGAGATATGCTGCTGTAGACATGTTTTTTTACCCTTGAAGCTATTGAATACACGAGCTTGGAATTTGACCCCTCATCTTACCTCTTTAGGAGAGATTTTTGTACAAGCTATTAGCAAGTGTGTCTGCAGGATAGTTAGTGCTTTTGAAGCTCGTTTTCCAAGACGAATTGTACATCTTTTCCTGGTTGAGGCATTGTTTGTGATACCATATACACATGTTCATTTGTGTGGCTTTGTATCCCAAGTAACACTATTATCGTAGTTGGGAGATTTTCAAAACACCACAAAATGTAGGATACTTTTCCATATCCAAATAGTCAGGGCTCGAGGTGAAGCTAAGCATATATATTAGTCTTGTGAATATTTTGTATCCTCATTAAGATGTGCATGGTATATTTCTGAAAGAATAGCTCCCTATGGTTTTGGTGTCTAGCTACACATTGGTAGCGTGGAGGAAGACAGTTGGGTAACATTCATTAAGGGTTTTTTCTCAATTCCTTTTTGTTCTTTCTTGGATCTTTTGGGGTATGTTGGTATAATCTATTACTGCAGAATTTTGAAATTATATATTCATATTGAAGCATCTTATAACATGTTGATGAGCTTACAATTTACCTTTGTTACTTGTGTAAAGCTTGAAAACATTTAAATATAAACAGAGGCCAAGATATCTCATGTGTGGTATGCTCAATGCTGTATAATGTCAACTAATATGCAATTTTTCTTATTCTTTGCAGTGGTGGTTTGTGTGGATAATCTTCAAGTTAACATCCGCCAATCATTTCTTTTTTGGTATTGATCCCAATTACGGTAAAAAGTATAGATAAAACTTACCATTGGGTCTGTTGACATTTTACTCTGGTTGACAAGTAAACTATCTTCATAAATTCCTACTTCTTACGGGACCTCATATTTCAAAAACCAGACTTCTTTGCCATAAGTTAGGGGTCTCATAGGTCATGCGTTTGAAGACTTGCTCTTTGTTATTTCGAGTCGTCTACATCTTCTAGCCTCTAGCATGTCTTTTAATAAAATTATTGTGAAGTCCTTATCAAAAAAATTGTTGTGAACTGTTGAGCTTCACACCCTTGCTGGAGTGTTAACTTGGTAGAAATGGATAATCCATCAGATGACTTCTCTGGATATACCATGCAGCTTCCAGATGATTGCTTACTCCTTATTTTTCAACACCTTGACTGTGGATCTGACCGTGAATCATTTGGCTTAACATGTCGTCGTTGGCTTCAAATTCAAAATCTAACTAGAAGATCTTTACAGTTCCAATGCTCTTTCACTGTGCTTAATATTTCCTCATTATCTCAAAACAACACCCAAATCAGTACATTCCAGTTATCTAGGCTTCTGAACCGCTTCCAGAACCTAGAATTGTTGTCCCTGTCCGGATGCACCGAGCTTCCAGATTCGGGTTTGGCTTTGTTACCACGTCATGGCTCGAAATTGCAAAGTCTTCATCTAGACTGTTGTTTTACTATAACTGATAATGGTCTTTCCTCCGTGGCATCTGGCTGTTCTTTGTTGGTAATACTAAGTCTTTACCGGTGTAATGTTACAGATTATGGGTTAGAGGCCTTATCTAATTCTTGCTTAGCTTTAGAAGATCTGAATCTCTCATATTGCTCTCGGATCTCTGATTATGGCATAAGAGTTATTTCACAAAACTGTCGTCATCTTAGAGCAATCAGGATATCCTACTGTAGAAATCTAACTGGTGCTGGCTTTCAAGGATGTTCTCAAACTCTGACTTATTTGGAAGCCGATTCCTGTAGGCTTGAACCTAATGGAATTCGGAGTATCCTAAGTGGAGGTGGTCTTGAATACTTGAGTGTTCCTGACTTGACCTGGTGCACTCGTGTGGATGGTCTGGTAGCTATTAGTGTCGGATTTGCTGCAAAGTTGAGAGTGTTGAATTTCCGGTTCAGCAGAACAGTTGGCGATGATTGTATCATGGCAATAGCGAAGGGTTGTCCATCGCTTCAGGAATGGAACTTAGCAATATGTCACGGGGTCAAGATAGCAGGTTGGGAGTCTATTGCATCCCATTGCCATCACTTGAAAACACTACACGTGAATCGGTGTAGAAATCTCTGTGATCGAGGACTGCAAGCATTGAGAACCGGCTGCAAACGTCTCTCGACTCTTTACATTACCAGATGTTCTCAGATCAGTGTTGTAGCATTGGAGATTTTTAAGTTTGCAAGAGGAAATGTAGATCTCAAAGAAGAAGAAATAATGTGTATTTGCCCTCCCGGAGCCTTCAGGTTTTAATAGGCGGTTATGATCTTGAGTGAAGGGTCGAAAACATATCTAAAATATTCAGGTTTTTTGAGTTTCCTACCCAAATATATCATGTGTTTATTTTTCCTACCCGAACTATCACCAAATGTTTATTAAAGCACACCTCAATTATCAATTGGTCATTTTTTCTATTTGAAATATCATCATTATTCAAATTAGGAAAAGTGAACAATTAATAGTTGAGGTATGTTTCGATAAACATTTGGTAACAATTCAGGTAGAAAACTCACACACCTAATAGTTCAGATATGAAACTCAAAAAATCGTGATACTTTAGGTAGTTTTTTTTCACACTTCACTCTATAATCTTCGAGGTTCTTAAGCTATCAGGTCTTAGCAAACATTCTGATTTTACAGACTCGGAAGTTGAAACTGTCAGTTCACTCAAAATCGGGGTGCCCTTGACTTGACGCGTTACTCACCCGTATAACACCGTTTCCCATCTGATTCTTGATGGAAACGCACACCAGTTGTGCCCAATGCACACAAGTATGTGTATAATTTCTTATATATTTTCCTCCCATGGAAAAAAGTGATTTTATTGTACTACTAATAATACATAAATTATTAGTATCACCCGAAAAGCTCAATTTTATCCTTTGTTATATTATGCAAACAAAACAAAAAGAACTCATGTTACCTGTAAAGATCCAAAAATACTCATATCAACTAATTCAATATCATCTCTCCCCTCATTTGGATCCATTTTATGCTTTTCTACTATTCAATATGAAAGAGTTCTGCTATTCATTTGACCATAAATTTTCAATAAAAGATTAAATTATTGTTTGTTTTGGACAGTATGAAAATTTCAGTTACTTCCACTCATGAAACTTTAAATTTTTCAAGTAAAATACATCTCCGGACATACCTCTAAATTTCAAAAACTCTTCTCTTTTTTCTTTTTCGAGTTCTGATTAAATTTATGATCACACACTCAACTAAGATTTTTTGGCATCCACGAGAAAAATTGCCAGAGCTGGACTGGTCGTACGTATAACAAATAAGATGGTCGTCAAATAAATTGAGAACTTAGCATTTGGTGAATTTACACAAATGCTGCTGACTGAAAAATCTATCACCAATCAATATAAATCATAACACATCATTTCTATATAGATATCGTCCGTATCCAAACCTCAGGTGCACATTGATCAATCACACACAATTTGGTGTCGGGGTGAGGGGTAGAGAGATTATTCTTCGTTCAGGCCGATCTAGCACGGTAGGTAGATTGGGTTTACATACGAGTACACCAGCATAGCTCTTATCTAACTGTAGCTTTCATACAAACTGCAACCTGTTGTCATTGGCTTCCGATGGTTGGTGACATTTGGAAGTCACTACTCCACATCACTGTGCATTATCCCCCCACACATCGTTCCATGCAGCACCTGGAGCAGCCTTAGGCCCCTCGATAAAGTGCTGATTCCCATGAGGTTGGTTCGGACCAGGAAGTGCATTAGGGCCAGGATGTGCATTAGGGCCCAGGGGGTGGATTTTGGGCTTTGTTTTGACCCCCAACAATCTCAGCACAAATCTTGCCAGCTCTCCATATAATAACCCCGAGCGATCAAACAGCTGTAAAAGATATGTTAGTGAATAACTGTCAGCTAACCTACGTACTTCTCCACAAAGCATTTGGATAGCAAAAATAGAGCTTTACACGATAATTAAGGAAGCATTTGGTTGTTCATGAACTGTTTGGATGCAAGGGCAGTTGTAAGACAACATATACCTGAAGGAGTGCCGACATGAACATGTGAAATGCCTGGGTATTCTGGTCTATCAACATTGCAACCCGGCCAAAGAAAGTTACAACACCTTGCATCTGGAATCATTAACATAGCATAATGTCAAAGAATAAGTTATCAAGGAAAAAAAGCATACATGATGTATATCGAGTATCGACTAGAATACCATATGTTACTAGCAATTTCAATAGCACCAGGTGGTACCAAAGGACAACTCTCTCCTCACACCAGAACCTATAATACAATACATAAATAATTCTTAATTTCATTTGCGTCTCCTTGAACTTTTTGTTAATTCAAAGAGGCCTGCAAGTTCTCAAATAGGGATCGACAAACCTACTAATTGCAGGCTAGAAAACCACTAGCGTCAAATAAGAGAGATTTCACAATTTATAAAAGCTTAGGGAAAATCTATTTTTTTAATCAATTAAAGCTTATTATCAAAAACATTGGGCTCTACCTAATAGTATTTCTTTCATGAACTAAAAGTATCTCGTCACAGAAAAAACCCGTGAGTTGCAAGATTAAGTTTTTTCAATGAGCCTTCTTACCTTTCTCCCCTTCCCTATGTGATTCGCCCTCTCTTTATTTTGGAGGCTAAGCTACCAATTCACTTGGAGCTAATTTTAGACAGTTAGCCGATCCAAAAACAAAATTCAAAACGAAGGTCAACATAGTTTTTACTGGAAAAACAGTGCAAATGAAGGACTTATACACATCTAATTCACTTAGAGGCCCTGAATAGAATTATTAGAACAGAAAAAAAATTATTTGGTACAGTTAGAGCTTACCACGTGCATGAAGGAGACCCAGAAGCTTGGTGGAGAAGATGGAGCACCATAGGGATTATTTGGATCTTGGTCCCCAAAGGGTCCCATGCCCATACCACCCATGCCGCCCATACCGCCCATGCCGCCCATGCCATAACCTCCCATTGAGCCACCAAGCCCACTATTGTACATTCCTCCACCGTACATGCCACCACCTGCAAGTCCACCATAACCTCCTCTGTACATACTGTTTCCATACAAACCACTTCCGTACGTGCTCCCATAGCCACCACCATAAGTTCCAACTCCATATCCAGAATTATAATTCATACCTGTATTATAACCTGCGGAATGACACGATCAAGCAAATAATCAGATTAATACTCCATAGTAGGCCTCAGCTCTTACTTCAATTGCACTATCAAGACCTTCAACGATTGAGAAAGTTTTCTTCGGCGTAAGGTGAATCGAAGAGTATGTCCATAACATTTTGATTCGGCTAGAAAACACACAGATGCCAGCTATATTTCCAGAGGACAGTATAAAGAAGAGATGGAATTGGGTTGCATATGCATAGACATCTTATTGTAAATGAATAAGAATCAACTAGGCACTTTATTCCAGAGAATATACGTACAAGAGAAGGTAACACTGACTAGCAGAATGGATAGCAGTTCCATAGAATATTCAATCAGAGGTTAAGGCAACTCAATAGAAGTAATTACTAAGATGAGTACCAAAAGAGAAATCATTGGGTCAGCTGGAGTTAAAACTTGGACAACCTAAAAATGATTTCTTTTTTTAAAAAAAAATATTAAAAAGGAAAGCTTATAATGTATGAAATAAAAAACACATAAGACAAATTAGAAATATATTTAGGAAGAACTTGCCTAGTTATTTTTTACTTTGTTATAACCATGGTGTCTAGGATAACTTGGATGCACCTCAACTAATTCCAGGGGCAAAGTAACTCGACAAATGGCAAGAAAGCACTTAGTGTTTCTGTCTCCGCTAGAAACTGAACCTGAAACTTCATGGTTCTCAACTCATTTCATTGATTATTAGGCCATATTCTCAACTCATTTCATCAATTACTAGGTCACATCCTTGGGTGTAAGAAGAACATAGTAAAAAGGGGCACTTCGACCAATAAGGCATTCCATTCCGGTAGGAAGTGCCTACTTATGATGGTGTGCATGATAATATATTGCTTATTGCATTATGATCATGAAAAATCACATGCATGCACTCCAAAATGCCATCACAAATAATCAACCTTTTGATGCCAGGGGACAAGCATTTGTAATATCACAAGTGTAACTTAAGGATGCAAAGGAATAAAATTAGTTGTTGCACTAACCATAAGCAGCCTTTGGTAAATGTTGCTAATATTTGTAATATCACGAGTGGACCTTGAGGATGTAAAAGCTATCAGTTACTATTCAAACTACAAAACAGCTGTCCTTGTGAAGAAGGCATGCTTTTGATGATTAAATATGACATTTTTGTAATAATGAATTTCTGGATAGTCTAACCTTCTAACTGGATACACAGAAACACACACACAAGAAAGAGCAAACCGGTAAATAAAATAAACATCTAATACCTCCGTATGAGCTACCGTAAGTTTGCTGCTGCTCCCAAGGTCGAGTAGGTACAGGCCTTGCGAGTGTGCTATTATTAACAGCTGTATTCCTATTAGCAGTTGAAACAATCTCACCAGGCCTGGCTGTTCCGGATGCCTCGACTACGTCACTCGTGCTACCAGCAGAGGGGGGCTTAAAAGGTGCAGGGCCTGAAGAAGACCCAGCTCGTTCCCAGGGTTTAGGGGGTGGGCTATTACCTGCCGTGGAAAACAAATATAAAGTCAATAATACTCAAAATAAAGTAAAAAGTGGTAAAAATGAGTTTCTCGAGAGTAAATTGTTTCCGTGAGTACAACAAAAGCACTCATTAGCAATGTATACAATTTTGTTAAATCTTTCTGTAATTATTCAAAGACATATGAGAAACCAATAACATTTTTTTTTTGAGAAACCAATAACATGTTAGATGGCCTTTTAATGTATCTACTTATATTGACCAAATAAATACATAACACCTATTATTGTAAACCAAAACTTTAGTAACAACAGCATATCCAGTGTAATCCCACAAGTGGAGTTTGAGGAAGGTGGTGTGTATGCAAACCCTTACCCCTACTTTGTGAAGGCAAAAAGGTTGTTTCTGAAAGACACTCAGCTCAACTTTAGAAAAAATATAAAATTCCAAGTATGTTTTTTCTCCATAATTTTTAATTCTATAAAGAAGTATGTTAGAAATTGTAAAGCATCAGCTGATAGAAATGAGAGCTACAGTATGTTTAACAAAGCTGTTTTCTTTAATTTAGTTTTACTACTTTTAATGGTTATCAAATTGTAGGGTAACCAATCATCTTATCAAATATGACTCAGAAAAGACATTTAAAATGACTAATGGATGGCATTAGTAGTACTGCATACCACTATTTAGTTTTTGAAACACAACTCTCAATTTTCTCCATGTACCTGAGATCGGCCCACTCTAAAAGTCTTCTATCAATTAATCAATGATGACTTATAATCCTAAACTAGTTGCAGTTTCTTTTTTCTGTCACATTTGTGGACCTTGCTCACTTTTAAACTAGTTGTGGTCAGCTATATAAATTTTCTATAACAGTTCTGCTCTATTCTGGCTATTTCATTTCAATACTCGGTAATTTGACTTCTTAGACAACTCCTGAAATTTCCTATGAGAAAAACTAATGGCTTAGCCAGAACCACATTAGATATACATATGGCAGATGAGACCAATCTTAACAACTAAATTCTAGCAACCAGAAAATATAAAAGGTGGCATCATAGAGTGGATAATGCATTTGATTGAACCCATTAAATGCCAATATCACTTCAATGCCAAATTAGTTTATTAGTCCCATATCTACTCTACTCTATTCAGGTGTAAATCATTCCAATACTAAATAACTTAATCTTTTCAAGACAAAACAGATTTCTTCTCTAACTTTTTTCTTTTCAATGACAGTGGTGCCCAGACCAGCTAGCACGCCCAAACTATTCCATCGGCCATCGGGTACCTAAATCCTAATAACTCCCACCAGCACAATTACCAGGTAACTCTGCCCCCCTGAGGCTTATGCAGATGTGAAGAACCCTTGGGTGAGATTTCTTATCTAAATTTGCACGTATATAGACGTAATTAATTAGATTAAAATGGCACTTGACAAACCCCAAGCATATGGCCTAGCAACAATNCAAATGCTCATCCCAGCTACCACCGAAATCTAACACACACAATTAGATTAAAATGGCACTTGACAAACCCCAAGCATATGGCCTAGCAACAATGAAACCTGAAATTCACCACCACAGATCCAAATTCAAATCCCGAAGCAAAAAAATTTAGGTGATTCCTTTCCATCTATTCATTGAATCAGTCGTGGTGCACAACAAGTTGGCCAAACACTATTTAAACACAAAATTAAACCCGATACCAAGAAGATCGAAATACAGAGAGGTATACAAACCTGACGGCTGCGGCGGTCCGTTTTCCATCAAATGGATAGAGGAGGAGGAAGAAGAGTCGCCGTCGACGACCGATACGACGGAGAGAGAAAGTAGAGAGAGAAAGTAGAGAAATTGATAAGGGAAATAATAGAAGCCTAGAAAATTAATATATAAAAAAAGTGATTTTATCTGTTCTTTGAAAGGACCAAGAAAGTTCGGCGACGTCTCTTTTGGTTGTTATGGATTTTTTGAATTGACTATTCTGCCCTTCCTACCAATAATGACGCTTGTTGGTAATATTTTAATTTTTATCTCTAAATTTACGGTCTTTAATTTTTGGCTTTTATCATTTTAAGTAATAAAAAAAAATCAAAAATATCTTTAACAGAAAAAAAATAAATTATAAGATATAAATTTTGACACAAGTTATGTATAAGGAGATAAGTGGTGGGCTACGGCCCTTATTCAGTCAAAGGCTCAATGACCTAATCCTATTCTCTATGATTTTCAATCATATTTGGAATTGGATTCCGATTTCTAATCCTATTTAAAAGAAAACACCATATATTATCTATAAACATAGGAACTTTGGAGAATTATTGTATATCCATTCATATTTGTCTTTGACAGACTTTAGCACATAAGAGTGAATTATGTGAGGTTAAAATTCTCTATATTTTATACTCTTTTTGATATAATTGATTGCTCATTTCTTTTTGTCGATGTAGGTTGATTGACCGAACCGCGTTAAAAATTATTGTGTCTCTTTTGGTATATTTCTCATTTGTCTTCTTATTTATTCTCTTTCGAGGTTTGCTGTGTTAGCTTCCGCATGACACGTATCATAGCGAGGTTAAAAATCGGTGTTTATCTTGGCGGATTTAGTTCTAACAGCAACGTATTCGACGATAATGAAGATTTTTTGTTCGAGGAATTCTATCAGAGTGTTACTTTATGTGGGGACAAAGATTTAATGGAGGAGATTTGAAAAGGCAGATTCAACTTGTTGAATATTACGTGAAGAAGATAAAGCCAATTTATTTTGTCAGAAATTCAAGCGAAGATGGAGAATTGTTTGGTGTTTGTCTTGACTTTCTTACCATGATTGGATTTTCCTTTTTCTAAAAGAAAAAAACGCAGATTTTTCATATTTGACTAATCCTTCTCTCATAGGAAAAAATTTTGGACTTTATAAATTAAGACTTCTTCCTCCTAACTTACAGCATCCATAATGCAGTCTTAAGGGCTTTGAGAGTTTTGTTTAGGAGGAGAACTTATAATAGATCATAAGTTTAGTATCATGAATTTGTATCTAGGAGCAGAAGTTTAGTGATATGCACTTGTACTTTGGGAATAAGTTCCTTATGTTTTACGGCATAAGTTTAGTAGCATAACTTGTGCCTCGAGGTATGGACTTTTATCTTGAACATAAATTCAATAGCATGAATTTGTGCTTTTTAGGACTAACATGCGTCTAGTAACTTTTTTTTTGGTTATTATTTTATAAATATTAAGAGTAAAAATTTATCTTGCTAATTAGATAAAACTTAGCTTATACCCCCGGCAAATATTTTCTAAAAAGGTTTCCCTGACGAAATTAAGTCATAACCAAGGGTACTTTGGACAACAAAGTTTCATTAAACTAATAGTAAGGTAAAAATTAAAGACTACTGATTTGAGAGACAAAAATTAAAGATCATTCTGAAATAAAGGCAGTCTATGTAAAAATTTGATGTTTAATCAGTCCCGAGTCAAAATCACTTAATTCACAACCAATTAATATTAATAACTCAGTTAATTGACTACTTAAATTTTCACCTTATCAGTGAGAATTTCATGCAGCTCCTTCGTTGTTTCTCTTTTTTCTATCCTAATACAATAGACATACCATTAATCAACTTTTAGTTAGTATTTTAATTAAAATATCGTTAATCAACTTTTAGTTAGCATTTTAATTATAAAACTAATTAAATGTTAGCCACTTTTTATTGTGAAAACATTATTTGACAATGATACTTTTAAACTAAAATATAAATTTTCTTAAAATTTAGACGTAACTTAAAATATAAGATAAAAAAAAAATGTTTATAAATTTGGAATTGACACAATTTAAAACTTTTGAAATATTTTTTATAGTTTAAAAATATACAGTTTAAACTTATGAAAAATTCATAAACTTTTCATTTACTTTGAATTCAATTCCCCAAAAAATTCAAATACCTGTAATATTTTACTCATAATTCTATTTTTAAAATTTAATTCAATTCCTTTTCAAATTCATGATATAAGTAATTTATTAACACCATTTATTCAGGACACGTCTAAATTATTAGTAGTCCTATTTATAATAATTCAACACCTTTATTGTTAGTATTTGCATTTTAATTCAAATTTTAAGTATGCCTACAATTGATATAACTCATGATTGTTGGAATTGTTCAAATTGAGACCTCGAGAATTTTAGGGATTTTTTTAACAGGTTGATAGACTAAATTTGTTGTGTAATTTTATTTATTTTATAATTTTTATTCTTCGTAATCGCGAGACATGGGTTTGCAATCGGTAATCATGGTTTATCGGATTCTCTTGTTGCTTTCTCATAAAATTCTTGTTTCACTCTTGTCAGCTTGAATCTTTTCTCTTGGTTCCACTCTTTCATAGATAGTAAATTAACAACATATAATACAATAAAAATCAAGCACATCTGAGGAATAAATAATGAGGTAAAATATTAATATCTACTAATTAAGTTTTATAAAATTATAATAANCGGCTTGCAGACTCCCTGGAATACGACCTGCTCTGATACCAAGTTTTTCACGCCCCACCTTGGGAGGCATGACTGGCACCTGGTGCCCTACTAGGATCTGAACTACCGAGCTGACTGAGCCTAAGCACCTCTGGTGCAGGGCTGACTCTAACTCTGGAATCAAGAAAACGACGGGCTATATAGCGGCTGTAAATATAGCCCCCGGCCGACAAGGCCTATAGCCACCTGTAAAAGTAAACAGTTAACCAGAGACAGACAAATATAAGGAGTCCTATGCGGGCCGACAAGGCCACCATAATATCTAGTTATAGCAGAAAAATGAAATCAGGCGCTAAACTGAACTAAGACCAACAAGGTCATCAACTAACAGCTAAACAAGGCCCCACACGACCATCACACATAATCTAAATCACATGTGGCCCCACACGGCCGATAACATCTAACCACAGGGATACAATACAATTTGCAAGCCTCTAGGAGTAATAAGATGGTCGGGACAGGGCCCCGACCTACCCATACTGTACAACAAAAGAAAGTAGACCTCTATCTCTCAAGCTCCGGAAGATAGGAGCTGAAGGCTCTATACCGCTGACTAGGACTACGAGGGATCCACTCCTCGTCTGAGTGTACCTGCAGGCAAGTAATGCAACGCCCCAAAAGAGGGCATCAGTACCACAGGTACTGAGTATGTAAAGCAATAACTGTAAATGACTGAAAGTAAGTAATAGAACTGACAATAACTGAAGTAGAGGGAAACTGACTGAAACTGACTGAAATAGTGAAATCAGGATTAAACGTAACTATAATGAGAAAAGTAGGAGTCATACCTGACAACGAGGCGTCCTACTGTCTAACTATCAGTAACTAAAGCAACGTACATACCTTACCTGGCCCCCATAAGCCGGAAGGTACAATCAGCACATCACAACCCACTTGGGCCCCCATTAGCCCTAGTGAGCACATCTCAATCTACGTACCCCTATCCATGTCATACACATCATCTAGTAACTATAAGCATTCTGCCGATCCCCTGGGTATGCAACTTGGGCCCGCTGGGCCCCTGACTATTGTTGTGCCTGAGTCTGGAGGACTCCTGAAATCTACACCCCGAGCGCAAGCGCTCGGCGGGGGTGCGTATAGGCCAACCACGGCAAAATATGAGGAGCTGGCTCCCAATATTCGTCCCTTGCGGATGGCATGCCACTCCGTAGAGCGACGTATCCTCGCCCTATGGCAGACGAGTCGACACAGCTATTAACCCTAGGGCGGTCACAGAAGCTATACATGTAATCCAACAGAAAACAACACAAATACAGGTCTCAACTGATAACAACAACTATACATAATAACATACTGAACATGATATAATATTTCTGAAATACTGTACTGGGATTCATATTGGATTACTATACTGGAGAAACTATCTTGCCGAGAGAAACTGCCTTTACATACCTCGACTGCCGGTTTACCAATTAACTGGCGAGGTTCGGCTGGTATCCAGCTGTTCTTCCCAACTGTAATCACATTCACGGAAGAATAGAGCTAACTTCATTACTATGCTGGAAGAAAACAATACTTTATCTGTATATATACTGACTATGCTTCAGCTTATCGAAGAACGAACGAAAACTCATAATTTCTCGGGGATCTAAAAGGGAGAAATACTTACTTTAAGCCTGGGATTGCATTGACACTAGTTTGGAGCAATTCCAACAACTTGGGCTCGGCGGGACGACGATTCGCCAGGCGAATTTCACGAAACTAACTCCGTAAAAATGTTCCCTGCAACCTTATACTTCGATACCCGAAGTTAATTTGAATTTGGACGGTGTTTGGCGGCGTAATCAGATGAAAATTATATATCTCCCTCGTCCTCCTCTGTTCTGATCGTGATAAGTATGGATAATATCACAATTTCTAAGGGTGAGACCTATTTATACTTGAAGCCAGATGCATAGCAACGTGGCACGCTGGCCAACGCGCCATCCTGGCTCCGTGCCACGTTGACTATCGTGGAGGTAGGGGCTCCGTGCCACTTTGCCCCTCTGGCAACTTGGTTCGGCCTCCTTTCGTGAAATCCCAACTTGGCACTCGTTCGGCCTTTCACCGGGCCCTTTCCTCGCACGCCTAATATCCCAAAACTCTCAACCAACATGCGAATAGGCCAACCAAACGCTAGAAACTCACGAAGTGTAACACATCCCCTCAAATTATAGACATATTTTCATCTACATATTTATTTTTTATGGTAGTCTCATAACTAAATTATTTGTTCCATAGAGGCTAAAGTGGCATAGAGAGTGAGATTCATAGAGAAACTGCAAAAAAATAAAATAAAAAAAATAGATAAATAAAAATAAAAAATTTCATCTTTTTTTTTTTCTCCCTTTCGAACGAAGTTTTGACATTGTCTTAATAACAAAAAGGTTGTTAAACATGGTGGAAATAAAAAGATAGAACAAAGTAAATGAAAACGAAAAAAAATTTAAGTGAGAATATACGTGTCAGATTTAGATAGACACATGTACATTATTTTTTCAGAATTGGGTATGATGTTTCAGAGTGAAATTAATTTCACTTTAAAATTTGTTCAAATATTAAGTTCTCGACAAAGAATAATTGTGTAATTGAAAATTATACTATAGTTTGAAGGGTATTTATGCATTCATTTTTAATTAAACTGACCTTTTTTTATTAATAAAAAAATGAATAAATACAAAGACAAGCAAAGACAGACTACAGGCTTCTAAAAAACAACATAAACAATGTAAGGGACAATCAAAGAACAAGTGAGTGAAGAGCTCCACATTATTTTCATATAAAGTGCAATCCAGTGACATTTGAATGCCAAACTTTTGGAGTCTATCTACCGTTGCAAGTCTTTGTTGGACAAAAGTTGAAATTAAATGTGAAATGAATTTGAGTTTATGGAGTGATACTTTTTAAATAAGTTTTACGGTACAGGTTACAACATATAATATTATTTTTTGATTTAGTATCATATTTTCTTGTGAAGCATAACAATTCTTCAGAGTATAAAGAGCCTTGCAAATAGTTCATCTGCACCGGTGTATCTCTACCGGTAATGATTCTTATAACCACTCAAGCGGCCGTATTCAATGTAGTTATAGTTTTTAGATTTCTCTATTTGACGTATTATAAGTAGTTAGCATACGTTACTCACCTTGTAAACACACGTACAGTAATAAAACCACGTAATACTTATTATTTTAATATAATAAATTTTATAAATCATAAGGCCATCCGCGTAAACGTACAACACACAT
>JACEIK010000090.1:252899-271857 GCA_018107945.1 Datura stramonium | reverse complement strand
CTGTATTTAGGGCGAAGGGTTTTACTTCTGTTCCCACTGATGAGCTGAGCTTTTTCTTCCTTGCAGCCGCAGTCGGGAAGAAGAAGAAGAAGAAGGAAAAAAGGAATCAATTTTTCTGTTTTTTTTTTTTGGTTTATTTATTCATACTTTTGTGTTCAGAATTCCAATACAGACAGAGCTGCAATGGCTACTCTCGTTCCTCCATCAACTGTTGTTCCACCGGCAGATTCAAAGTCGGCGGCAGTCGAATCGGAGAAAGTTGATTACCTGAACTTGCCTTGTCCCATTCCTTATGAAGAAATCCACCGTGAAGCTCTCAGTTAGTATCATCCTTTTACTTCGCCTCTGATCAGTGGTTGCTCTTTAAATTTTTAATGAAATGGGTTTTGAGTAGAGCGAATGGATATCTAGGATTTATATCGTGGACCCTAATTAGATGGGATTTGCTATGGATGCGGAAAAATATAGTGAAATGGTTCAGAATAGAGCGGATTAGACGTAGAAGATTGATGTAGCGGATCCTGTAGTTGAACATTAGTTGATTTTTTGTTGTCTGCAGATACCTTTGCGGATTCTAAGAATTGAAATGTGATTAAAGTATGGAGTTTTTAACTTTTAATATTAAGTCGCCTCCAATGGTGTAGGGATGAGGTTTATATATACAAATGATATTGTCTAATTGACAAAACTACCGACAAGTGGGAAGTTGGAATTGCAGGAAAGCGCTCCAGAGAGTAAGTATTGTAGGATAGGAAGTTAAACCCTACATGTATCATAAATATAACTTGCATAAGAAGGAAGGTGGTGCAAGAATGAAACAATCTAGACATCTAGATTTTTAGTCTTCTAGGTGAATGCTGTGATAGAATAAGATATACAATAACTAAAATAGAGTAGTCTTATGAGAGTGTTATGCGACAATAATATACCTAACAAAATGGAAGTTAGTTTTGTAGAGTGGGTGTAGGTTTTGAGCAATAATGTTATATGATAGTGAATGTTGGGTCTCTAAATCCTAAGATCAATGTCACTAAAATCTAGATGTTGAAATGAATGTGCATTCGTAGAAGAGCTTTTGAAAGGAAAGAACTCGATTTCATACATCTTCATTCTTGTGTTGTCTTTTTGGTGCACTAGAGGTTCTCATATCATATATTTTTGTAGGTTCTCTACTTTTTGGTATAGCTCTCGTATACAGGAGCTTTCCCCTTTATCAATAAAATTATACTATACTTGATATAAGAAGATAGATTAGGAATGATCACATATGGTAGAGGATAAATTAGCACATGTAGAATGCCAAAGTAAGAGAAGGTTGTCTATGATTGTATGACACTATTTTATTACATTACTATATATAAGGGAGAATAGCAAGTTTCGTAGTCCTCACAGGGGTAAATTCAGAATTTCCGTTCTTCGGTGATGTGAAGTTGCTAAACATGGCAGCTGATGTTGCCTTTTTCTTGCATATTCCCATTTTTGGCCCAACTCTTTTTCTTAAGACCATTCTCCCTTGGGCCTTTGTAATTGGTGTGACGCTGTAGTAACTTTGTATGAGTCTTCTTGCCACTTATTAGATTACCTTTTAGTTAATACTCCATCAGTTTTAAATTAACAGTCACTTTAGCTCAAAAAGTTATTCCCAAATAACTATTAATACAAAATTAAATTATACTATATATAAGGGAGAATAGCAAGTTTTGTAGTCCTCAAAGGGGTAAATCCGGAATTTCAATTCTTTGGTGATGTGAAGTTGCCAAACATCACGGTTGATGTTGCCTTTTTCTTGCATATTTTCATTTTTGCCCTAACTTCATTTTTTTTTTTTTTGGAGAATGTAAGTAGCTAGTAAATTGAGAAGGGAAAATGCCCAACACCAAGCTGTTGCTAAGTCTAAACAAGTGTCGGGAGGCCTAAAGTAAACATCTTGAATGAACTCTTTTTCTTAAGACCATTCCCATCTAGGCGTTTGTAATTGGTGTGGCTTTTATGAATCTCTTCGTGCCACTTATTCGATTAGTTTTTAGTTAATATTCCCTCCGCTTTCTTCCTCAAAAAAATATTCCCTCCGTTTTAAATTAATAGTCACTTTATCTCAAATAAATTATCCCAAAATAACTGTTAATACATAAATTAAAATTTGCAATTACTTTCAACTATACCCTTATAGTTCTTTTTAATATTGTTCATTTCTCAAACAACATCTAATAAATAGGGTAACTTAGTATTACTCAAAAAAAAGTGGTAACTTAGTAAGTAATACCTTGTATTTATTATTTTTATTAATGTGCATGAAAAAAGCTAAAACAATAATTAAAATGGGACAGATGGGGTAAGTTTATAAGGGACGTGTAAAAGATAAACATGACAAATAAAATAGACCGAATGGAGTACTTTATTAATGTACTTTAATTGTATTTGTTAATATCCTTATAAGATCATCATTAAGTTAATTTGTGCAAAGGCTCTAAATTGAGGTTATAACTATTATAATATTGACTTATAGTCACTGAAATTTTTTGTTGTATTAGATGATTCTATACAACAACATATCCAGTGTTATCCCACAAGTGTGGCCTGGGGAAATTGTATGATTCTATACAACATACCCACTGTAACAACAAATGAATTTTGCAAAAACTCTTGCTGCATGAAATTATGAGTGAAATTAAAACTTAATAAATATCGAAGTAAATTCATTTCTATCTATAACTAAGAAATTACATGCTCACAAACATAAAAATACCAATATCTTTTTATTTATGATCTTCGACTTGTAATTATTTACATATTTTGAATCATGTTATTTTATAAAATATCAAATCACTTGAGTCTTCTTGATATTTTACTTTTTATAAGGGACTTATCAACAAGACACGTTTAACGTGTCATTAGATTATATTAATGAAAAGTAAAAAATATAGATGGTACAAACTATACTTCTTTTATCAAAGTTACTACTTTTATATCTTGAGTTTGGGTTCGGGCTTAGCACAGGCCAAATGGAACTAGTAGAGCTACATATGCATCAGACCATACATGCAACAATATGATGATGGAAGATAATAAAAAGAAGATGATATAGCATGGCCCCTGCAAGGATGACAGACACAAATCGAGAAAAAAGAAGATGAGGTAGACCTAAAACTACATGAAGAAAAGTTGGGACTAAGGCGTAGTATTGTTGTTACACTTGCATTAGGTTTCTTTTTTCAGGATTCATTGTTCTAGTTAGATATTTATAGAGGAATAAGTCTAAGATTTGGAGAATCTCTAGTGGTAGATAACTCCAATTTTGCTTTAAAAGGGCATAAAATGGGCCTTAAAGCATAGAATATTTAATATTAAGTACGGAATGAAATGGGCTTGAATAGAGCATAATGGATTCAAAGGATTCACTCAAGTGGTTTGAGATTGAGTGTAGTTTTGACTATTTGTTGTGAATGCTCTAAGTGTAGCAAGAAATACTGCCTCTACATTCAAATTCAACCTTGCATTTGGAAAAAGAGGTTGAGCCAAGTGTTGTTCAATTCATTGTGTGTACATGTAAAGGTGTGTCAAGTAGTCTTCCTTATCAAAACCTTGAGAGCTGGTTGTTGAAACCACTATAAGGTTAAATATTGCAGCGATTCTATTGCAGTTTTAGTGTTTCCTTTCATGTTCATATTTGATAAGCTTTGGTGCTCTTAAATCTGAGACTTACTCCTATATTTCTGTTATTGTTATTATTTTTGTGAAAGGAATAACTAATTCATGTCTCTATTGGCAGTGTCTTTAAAGCCAGAGCTTTTTGAAGGAATGCGTTTTGATTTTACTAAAGGACTTAATCAGAGATTTTCCCTCAGTCATAGGTAGATTTTATATACTTGATAAATATGTCATATTTGTAGCTATGTTCTCTCCATTGCTAGAGGGAAAGAGGTGTTCTCTTAGTGATAATAAACGTGTTCCTACCTTTTATCAGTGTTTTTATGGGGCCTACAGAACTTCCTACTCAGTCTCCAGACGTTGTCAAAATACCAACTGCTCACTATGAGTTTGGTGCCAACTTTATAGATCCACAGGTCTGTAGTTGAATTTATTTTTTCCAAGTGCCTGAACTCAATAAGGATCAAATTATGGTGACAATGACTTCCTACTAATGCTACAGATGATGCTTATTGGGAGAGTAATGACAGACGGGAGGGTGAATGCTAGGGTGAAGTGTGATTTGTCTGAGAATCTTTCATTGAAAGCCAACGGTCAGGTAAGTAAATGATATCTGCAACTGTTGCTTTCCCTTCCATAATTTTATGTGGAGTGACTGGTATATCTCATAATTATAATCTTCTAAACAGCTAACTGGTGAACCACACATGTCACATGGCATGGTCAATTTTGATTACAAGGTAATTATTCTCTCTGTTTGTGCAAGGATATTCGTGCATATAATTCAAAAGATTTAAAATCGATTCATCCGGGCTATACTGGCGACTTTTCCTATTTCATTCAAGTAGTACTATTCTCATACCATGTTGCAGGCCATTTGACTTGGGGATAATGATTGTTGTATGTCTTTGTTGTTGTTGTTGTTGTTTATAAGGGTAAAGACTACAGGTCTCAGCTTCAACTTGGCAATGGTGCATTAATTGGAGCCAGCTACATCCAGGTATTGTATACTCTTTATTTAAATAATGAAAACATCCTAGAAGACTACTTTGTACTTTTACTGTCAATACTTACCTTTCTTCAATATTTCCGTCATAGCATTTTACTCTGGCATTTTCTCTCGAATCTGTTCTGGAGAACGTTTTTAGGATCCAAGGATCTACCGAAAACCACCTCTCTATCTTCGTAAGATAGGGTTAAGGTCTGCATATAGTACACCCTCTCCAGACCCCACTTGTGGGACTATACTGGCTATCTTGTTATCCTAGAAGACTGAAAATTTAGAAAGTAAATGGGCTTTACTCAGCCCATTTTGTTATGAACTGTTATGACGCGTCAGACATTTATGTCCTCAAGTTACATTACGCATTGTGAAGTTTCAAAGGTTCAGAAAAATTTATCGTACTTGATAAGATGAGCTGGAATAGCTTTTTATCACTTTACAAGTGTGTGTTGAAGGTAAAATTGAAAAGATAATAATGTGTGACATTGTGCTGCCAACTGGAATTAAGAGCCCATTGAGTGGGAGAGAGAGCAACAGGAAACTATCAGGAGTTCTTAAAGCATCAATTAAGAGGTCAACGGTAATATACAACAACAACATATCCAGTGTAGTCCCACAATTGAGGTCCGGGGAGGGTAGCGTGTGAAGGTAGAGAGACTATTTCCTAAGGACCCTTGGCGCAAGTAATCACACATAAAAATAATACGAAAAGAAATAATTCATGCTAAAAATAATAGTTATGTAATTTGTGAAAAATTAGATTACTTAATTGGATAAAATGCTAAGAAGAGAAAAAAAGTACTAGTGACTAATGTGGGTCACAATCTCTAACACCTCCTTAGAAAAATACTTTTAAGTATTTCTTTACTAATTTCTAGATTTCATAACTAGACCTCGCCCCGTTTCCTCAACCCCTGATGACAAGAAGGCACTGCCAAGTGCCGACCACTCTGTATTCTCTTTGGCCACAAAATGTATTCTAGGACAAGAACAGTGTCATGCTACTCAATCTGCATCAACAACAACAACACACCCATTACTTCATAAAAATAAACATTTCCAATTAAAAGAAAACCTCCATCATTTACCTTCTCACCGGAATGGCCAATTGAAATTGTAGACAATTTCCACCATCATTTACACTGGTATTTAAGTTAGCCAATGTTTGACGCCATTGTTTTGGTAAAAAATGTCATGTGTTCAAGTCTTTTCATTTGCTCGTATTCTTCTTTCTGGACTGTAATGAACGATCAATTCGCATCAATTAAAATTGTTTATTTTATGAGGACTAATTGCATTCAAGATGTGTTTGGGGTACATAAAGAATCCCTTTCTTTCAATCGTATCCCGGCAAAGGTTTTTCTCTAGGCAGGGTTTCAATTGATTTGTTGTGGATTGGATGATGGAAAACTAGCGCAGCACGAAGCGCGTTGTGGTTGGCACATGGTTTTGGGTGTGAACGACGAGTATTATGGATAGTGGTGGTTAGGCATAAACATGATTCACTTTTGTGTAACTGAGAGTTTGTTTTGATGAGGTCATCCTCGGCGAAAGACTTCAAAGTGGAGATTCCTTGTGCATAGTTGTGGATTAGTTGTCTTGACACTGCATGGTTTAATTGTGTCAGTGAGAGGAAAAATCTGAAAAGAGCAGGAAAATATGGCAACTAGTGCAGATGCAAGCCCTTCCTGAAGAGGATGGAGCTTCCATGGTTTATTTGATGGTTGGGAACTTGGATAAGTCCAATTTTAAAGTCCGTACTCGCATCGGCTCATTTTGCTGGAAAATGTTTCTGAATTAAAAGATGAATTTTCTTAAATAAATTACCAAATCGGGCACAGTGTGTATGGGTGTGCTTCTGCAGGTACAATTGTTTTATGCTCTTCTTTATTCGTGAAGTTGTTTCCATTGCATTGATAATTATAAAAGGCGGTTATTAGTAATTTTCTTTTTTTGGTTTTGTTCCTTGATGGTCGCTCTACTACAAACTTAGTATCATCCTCTATAAATTGGAGAGCAAAAATTGTAATAGACTTAACTTATTGAAAAGAGAGAGTGGGGATTGCAAATGCTATAACAATATTATCTCACTTTTGTCCCCTGGGGCTGCGAGGATATCTGATAAACTGGAATGATATCATCTACCGCCTATTGGTCAATCATGGATTCCTTGTGGTTCATTCTAAATACCAGAGAATGAGTAAAAATGTCCTGATTGAGGGTCAATATAGTATGCAGATAAATTGTGTGGTGTTATGCTTTTAGCTTTACTAACTGAACCTTTACGCGGTTTTGCAGAGTGTCAGTCCACATTTGTCTCTGGGTGGGGAAGTGTTCTGGGCTGGTCAGCATCGGAAATCTGGCATTGGTTATGCTGCTCGCTACAATACAGATAAAATGGTATTCTGTCTATTACTAGATGATGTTACATTTTGTCATCCCATCATTTTTATCTGGATACAAGGTATTATAATATTGTTCAAAAGATGAATCATTTGTTTGGGATTGAGGTGTATTTATTGTTGTGATTGGGTTGGTAATACATCGTAGCGGCTTGAATTTCCTTGCTGTTTTACAATTAGTTTTTCCTGGTTGCTTGCTAACTATTTCAGTTAATTGAGAGGGCTTCTATTTATTTTTTCAGTTATTGTCCTTCCAGGAAACTTACATGTATCATGCCCCAGTGAGACATTTGATTGAATGCTTTATCTGGGGAAGTTTTTTCAGTAGCTATAACATCAAGGCCGTTGTCATTATTCTCCTTCCTTTGTAGTATGAATAGCTTTAGAATAAAATTGAACTGCAGGTCTTCCAGATGCAAAAGGGTTTATATTATATCGTTTTGTCTTAGCAATTTCAATGATTTTGTCGAACAGGAACATCAAAATATTCATGTTTCTGAGTATAAACCCTCCCAAAGAGGAAACATATCTATTATATTTTCTTTTGCCGATTTCACCAGCATTAACTACTTGTAGTCGTCATTTCCATAGGTGTTTTCATCTATCTAGGTTTTTCTTTTTTAATGGTTTTCACATTATTCAGTGTTTGTTAATTTATCTGCAGGTTGCTTCAGGGCAAGTTGCTAGTACTGGAATGGTTGCACTGAGTTATGTTCAGAAAGTTTCAGAAAAGGTTTTAAGAGTCACTAGTATCTTAATGAATGCATTTGTGACTTTCTTTTCTTAAACTCTTTTCTTCGATGCAGGTGTCTCTAGCATCAGACTTTATGTACAACTACATGTCTAGAGATGTTACAGCAAGCTTTGGTTATGATTACATCCTTCGGCAGGTAACCTTTTGTTGTAAATTCTTTCTGAAAATCTATTTTCCTGCTGGCTAGTGTCGGTCTTGGTACTTTAAAGTTTAACTCCTGTGACTTTTCAGCAGTTTTACAGTTTCCTGTTGGCTTTGAGAAATCTCCGCTCTGAGAAGGGTGTAGCTTTTTCCTAGTTTCTAACTTGGTGATCTGATCTTGTGAACTGTACTATTTGCTGCAACTGTGCAGAGTCTAGTAAAAAAAATGAAAGCTCCAAATTTAATGCCTCAAAATTGTCATTATCTTTTTCAAAATGATGGCATGCAGACTCCAATAGATCATTTCTTGCCCTTACGTTTTGACACCTTTGATGGTAGAACAATGCTAGTATTGTAATCCAGTTTAAGTTAAAGATGAGCTACTACCTCTTCGCTGAATATTGCATGGACAGGCTTGGTCTGTGCCTGTGAGTCCACATATCTGTAGCAGCCCTTTGTTCTTGCTTCCTATATTTTTGTTGACAAGGGAACCCACAACCGCTTTTTGTCGGTGCACACAGGGTAAACCCACATGAGAAGTAAAATGCCCTAGGCAAACTTTGTGCGACGAGCTTGATCGAGAATTCATGCAGGGGATTTCGAACCTGAAACCTCCCATTTGGGAGATCCCTTGCTCGACCAACTTGGCCATCCTTGTGGGTCTTGCTTGCCTCCTATTTTACCACTCTTTCTTCATCAGTTAAGATATATGTACAGGGCTTTTCATCTGTTTTCTCGTTCGTATCTTTCTGCTCTATGACGTCTTGTCTGTGTAGTGTTAGAGATTCAGAATACCAAACTCTGGTAGGAACCTGATGTACCTAAGTGTGGTAAGGTAGGTAAGTGGGCTTCTTTTGTAGAGAATCATCTGTGTAGATTTTCTACTTTTTTTGGGGTACCGCCTGCATATGGTTGTTCTCCTCGAAATGGTATACAAGGTAAATTAACCTAAATGCGGGGACCCCTAAAACTCCTAATTATAATAGAACTAGGGAAATTCGTTGCTATTAACCTAAAGATATAGAATGAATCTAGTATGTTCCAACGTATAACTATATTGATTCTCTCGACTTCAAATGTAGACATCAAAAACTTTCAATTCAAAAAAAATGTAGACATTAGAAACTTCTTTTGTTTTTCAAGAACGCTCGCATTCGGAAGATAAGGTAGAGGAGATGAGAATGCGTAGATGGGAATATGTGGGCATATTAGAAGGGATATGATTAGGAACAAAGCTATGCTTGTCAAGGTGGGAGTGACCTCTGTGATGGACAAGATGAGGGAGGCGAGATTGAGAGTTTCGGGCATGTGAGAATGAGATGCGCGGATGCGCCAGTTAGGAGGTGTAAGAGGTTGGCTATAACAGAAGTTAGGAGAATAGAGGTAGACCAAAAAAGAATTGGGGAGGTGTTTAGACACAATTTAGCACAATTGTAGTTTACTGAGGAAATGACTCTTGATAGGAAAGTATGTAGGTTGAGGATTAGGGTAGAAGATTAATAGGTAGCCGAGTGTTGTCGCTCTTTATTTGGGAGAGGCAGAGGCATAGCGGTATTATTTTGTAAGTGCATAGTTTCTTGTTCTTCTATGTGTATTATTATTCGTTGCTGCATTTGCTTTGTATCTTGATATTTGGTTGTTATATTTTCTTGCCATCATGCTTTGATAACATTCTTTTTGAGCCAAGGGTTTATCTGAGTCAACCTGCAAAGGTAGCAGTAAGGTTTGCATACATCCTACCCTCCCCACATCTCACTTGTGGGATTAGATTAGGTATGTTGTTGTTGGATAACCATGGTGTCCTGTCCAACTTGCACGCACCTTGACTAATCCCACGGTGTACCTACTACCTCCTATTAACATAGGTACCTACTAATTCTGTCCTTCAGGCTTAATAGATGAGAAGAAATCAATTAGTGTTTTTGTCTCTGTTGGGTTTGAACCGAGAACCTGACACCCTTGGATGCAATAGATATTTGGATAAACGCGACAATGTCGGAACATCTAATTAACCTTGTCTATCATGACTTTAATGTTTACTAATCAATATTATGCATGCTTCACAGTGCCGTCTCAGAGGAAAGATTGATTCCAATGGATGTGTTGCTGCTTTCTTGGAAGAGCGCTTGAACATGGGTCTTAATTTCGTTCTTTCAGCCGAGGTAGGTGGCATATGGACTTTCTTATCTTGTTGTAGCTACTGCTCTACAACACACATGTTCCCACTCCCCCTTTCCATCTGGGTTGAGATTTCTCCTCTCAATGACACTGAAATACGAGAACTACTTGATTTTCTCCAACTGTTTTGATTTTGTTTCTAAGTTTCGCCTTAAAAAAATTTCCCTCCGGATAACCGAGAGATCTTTGAGGGCAGCTAGTGCATGGATTGGAACTCTTTGACAAGGGGCACACCCCCTCTATCTATTTTTTTTTCCCCCTTCATGCTTTTACTTATCGGAATCCGACCTCACACAGTTTTCCTTATCGCTTGTTCAGGTCGATCACAAAAAGAAAGACTACAAATTTGGCTTTGGACTCACAGTTGGAGAATAGAGGAGGCAGCTTAAAACAGGGATTAGGTTTTTTAATATATGTGGCACAAGATTAAAATTGAAAGCATCTTTAACAAGTGATGACTTTTCTCGGCGATAATTTTTATCGAGCAGACGTTTCTGGAGCACACATATCAACTGGTTCAAGTTAGTCACTTATCGTTGATTTTGTGATTCGAGACATTCTTTAGACAGTTAGAATTGTAGAGTTAGAGAGATCTACCATTCTGATTTTACTGGGCGTACTATGTGCTTGATAATTCTATGGTTCAATTTTGAAAGATATTTTGAATACCTACTCTATGTGAAAACAAGGGGAAGTCTGAGTTCAGATTCCAACAAGAGATGATTTGGTAAGTCTAGTATTTGTGATGGTTGGGAGGTGACAAATATCCGGTGAAATAGTCGAGGTAGTTCGACTCTATGGATACTACCTTTATAAAAAGGAAGTGCTCATTATCTATTTCTTTTGTTTCAAGTCAGTTAGAATATACTATGTGGATTCTCTATAACCAACTTCTAAATCTTCAAAAAGAGATCTCTTTCCTATTCCATAAGAAAAACATTTTATCAGGTACTCAAATAAATTATAAGAAAAAGACATTCTTGCCAAGACATTTCGACTACACCTTCTTTGTCGCTATAGATAGTCAAAACTAATACTTGCTTGAGACTCGCCTGCGCTAAGTCCCGGGGAGTAAATAGGAGCCTCGCGCTGGAGCCATGGGGAGATACCGTCTGTGATTCATGGATCTCCGATCGGAAAACCGTATCCAAGCTCCGTGGCTAGTTTGCGCTCTTTGGACTGTAAATAATTTAAAAGAGAATTTCACAAATATTGGCACTTTGATGTCTATTTAAAAAATTTGCTTAGTGATTCAATTTTTCTGAAATTCGTTTTACATTAGTGATATTGTTTACTGAAATTTCACTTTTTAGCTGTGTATTTTCAAAAAATTTAAGTATATGTATCAAAAATGGATACATATATGTACCACTTATATTTTTTTTATATTTTATCAGATACACTTGTTGTATCATCGCTAGAAATTGTTTCAACTATTACTATAAATTTAGAGCTTGATGCTAAATACACACCAGAACTGAAATTTGGTTGGTCGACAACATTCGTGAAAAAAGTGAGCATTTTGTACCTTATGACTTCAAGTTTGCTATCATATCAAATGGGAATAACCACAAAGGTTCATTTAGTTGAAAGATAAGTTATCCCGTAACAAAGCATCACAAAATTAGTTATCTTATTCTCAATATGAAATAAAAGATAACACGATAATCTCAAAATAATTAATCTCGAAATTTTATTTCAACCAAATATGAAATTTCAAAACTATTTATCTCTGATCCCTCATATCAAACGAGCCCTAAATGTGTTGGGAAGTAAGATAAAGTTAAAAAGAGAACTCTAACACAAAGTCAAGTTGGAAGCTACACCAGCATTTCCTCGACACACCGAAGGCACCATTCTCACACGTCACTACTACTTACATGACTAGTCACTTTGCCATTTCTACAAACCCACCCTTCTAAAGTTTCGCTTCCTCATATATATATATGGCATAATGCATAAATAGGCACTCAAACTTGACCTCAACTGGTAATTAAGCACTCAAACTTTGAGAGTACACATCTAGGCACCTCAACTTAATCTCAACTGATAACTAAACACTTCAATTAATCCCCACTATGTCTCATAGACACAAGATGCTAACATAGGACATAAATTTTGAAAGTATCTAAATGATCATTTTATAAGTTGGGGTGCTGAACTGATACAGTGAATACAAGTTAAGGTGTCTAAATGTACACTCTCAAAATTTGAGTGTTTAATTATCAGTTGAAACCAAATTTGAGTGTC
Organism: Datura stramonium; assembly: GCA_018107945.1. Lineage (NCBI taxonomy): Eukaryota > Viridiplantae > Streptophyta > Magnoliopsida > Solanales > Solanaceae > Datura > Datura stramonium. Next base: position 259,481 of record JACEIK010000090.1, on the reverse strand, counting down.
TATTTATGTATTATGCCTACATATGCCTCGTAATAACCACTAGCAAGTTGATGCATCATTACTCTAATAATATGATAAAAGAAAAACTTTCCCTATCTCGCATGATAAAGCAAAGACAAAAGAAAGATAAAGAATAGAATTGAACTATACAGACATCTTTTGTGCATACGGCTCTACAAGAAAATCTAAACCCCCCAAACCTTTCTATTGAAGAAAGAGAAAAATAGAATGGTCATGTAAATGCACATAATAAATTTACAAAAATTGGGGTGTTGGATCATCACCATCATTGTTGTCGTTCACACTTCTTTGTGATGAATGGGTGTTTTAGTGCCTGGGAAACAGTGATTCTCTTTAAGGGATCTAACACAAAGATTTTCTCCATTAGATCTTTAAAGTGAGCCAACATCTTTAATTCTTCACCCCTATAACCTGAAATTATTGAACTGAAATCTTTACCCTTGATGTTCACAAGCAGCTTCCTTATAGCCTGGCAAAACAATCACAAGTGCATCAAAAACTTAAAATACACCAAAGTTATTACTCTCTCCTTCCGTTAACTTTTACTCATCTACTTTGGACTTTATACACCCCTTAAGAAATAAGAATTGATGAGTATTTTACCGTAAGTGATTTGGGGAATAAGCAATTAATATTGCGGGGAAAATATTAAAAAAAATTACTCCTTTCGTCCACTTTTACCTGTTCAGTTTGAAAAACCAAGACATAATTTATTATTCTCTCCGTTCCTTTTTACTTTAGGATAAGGTTTACAGATCCTTGAAGAAAAAATTAACAGAAGTTATAATTTGACTAATATAACCCTATTAATTGACAGGTAATTTTTCGAAATATATAATAATCATTCTGTTCACATTCTAGAGTGATTTACGTACTAAGGGTGGAGTTGGAGAAAATGATCAATTATTTCTTGAGTTTCTGCATTGACAATTATTTGGAAACAAGTATTTTCAGTATACCTGTTGAATTTCAGCCATCAACCATGAATATTGAAGCTAAACTTATGGCTTCCATTGAAGAGAAGAAAAACTATACAAAGTGTTGTTGATTTACAGCTTAGGGGAAGTGAAAAATCACCTCTATCTTCCCCTTGTTTCGGCTTATATACACAAAAATGAAAGCGCCTCATAACGAACTAACAATTACATTTACTAAACTAACCCCCTAACTAACTCTAACTAACTTCCAACTAACTATAACTAACTCCTCACATATATAATCTCAACAATACCTACCAAGTAGAAAGGAACGGAGTGAGTACTTAGTTCCTAATTTACTCCTACAGTCATTTTTCAATACATTTCTCAAATCATTGAATTTATTATATTTGAGGAATGATATAGTAAAATTTTCATTTTATTTATTGTTCCTTAAGGGGTGTATCAAGTCAGTACTGGACGAGTAAAGATGTAAGAAGAGAGTAACAAGGATAATTAGGAGCTGAGTGATAAATTATCTCTTGATTTTCTAAACTGGACAGGTAAAAGTGGACGGAGGGAGTAACTAATGTATAGTTTTAGATCTTGAAAAGTGATTCGGGGAATAAGTAATTAATGCTGAGGGAAAAATATGAAAAAAATTATTTTTCTCTTGATATATTAAAAGTGATAAGTAAATTGAATATATTTTTAGTATAATGAACAAATAAAAGTGATCGCGGGGAGTATCATTCATCACTATATAGGCTTGTTTATCAGTGATTGACAAGACAGGCTTAAGGTCTAAAAGAGATACCTTCTTTGTGACAGATCAAAATGTTCATCTGCAAATGCACCCTGAGATAAAGAAGAACAAATAGTATTATCATTTCCATACTAACTATAAAAGAGGCTACCTACTGTTACAATCATCATTAACAGAATTGTCCAAAGCAAATTATTGAGCAGACTATGAACTTCAAATCATAAATGATACCGAATCAGATCAGGGGAGAATGTCTGAAGACGAACCTTTCTAAGCATCTTCTTCGGAAATGGACCTCTCAGTTCCATATGAAGACGCGAGCATTTCATTATTAGAACGACCTGGAAATAAGACTTTCCCAGCATAAAGCCCAAACAAACAACAACCTACTGACCAAATGTCCAGCGAATGATCATATGGCAAGCCAAGTACTGCAACAAGAAAAAAGACATTAACAAACAAAACCACAGATCCATAAAATTATTTAGGATCAAAACGGCTCAAGAGGTATGAGTAATTTCATTTTTGCCAGCAAACATAGCATTGCCAAAGTCACAAATCTTCAGCATGTCTTTCGCTTTATTTACCTTTAACAATTAAATACTGAAAAGTCATCACATGCTTAAAAAAGCAAAGTAATGAAAGCAACTCTCAGCAGATGCGAAGTGGGAGAATCAGCAAGCCCAGGAAAAGATACAATACTCAAAACATTCCACTTACCAAGATGTTGTCAGGTTTAATATCACAATGAAGCACGCCACAACTCCTTAGATGCTTCAAAGCACCGAAAAAGTTGCTTCGCATAAAGCCTCACAACATCGAGGTTGAGTCCAATGTTACGCCCAAACTTCTTCTGGAGATCACGGAGATTCATACAAAGAGACTCAAAAACTAGACAAAGATGATTCCGGTACTTGAAGCTAGAAACTAAACGAACAGTAACACAGTGGCGTTTGTCCTCAGGATCTGCACTAACTAGCTTCTTCAATATAACCAACTCTTCTGTACCCGCTTTATACCTGACAAGAGCAGAAACAACAGAATTAGGCCACCAAAACAAGCAAGGCTGGCAAAAAGTGGGGAAATTAATCAACTTACATCATATCATTATTGCGAATGTTTTTTATTGCTACTTCCTCCGGGTCGCCAGGTCTGGCCTTAAAATCTTTAGCCCGAATAACATTAGAAAAGACGCCCTTTTCATGAGCAGCAAGAATCTCATAATGGCCATCAAGAATTTCTCCAAAGCTATAGCCTGCAAGAATCGATATGAAATAAGACACCAAACTAAGCCAACAGTTACCAGCCATTAGAGGAAAAGTTGGCCAAAAAAAGCAGAAGGACGAAGCTACTTTCTTGAGGTAGCAATGTCAATTATGATATATTAAATAACACAGAGCGAAGGGGCTGTCATGAGCAAATATCAAGAAGATGAAGAAAAAATCAAATTTAGAAGTGCCAGCATGCTCTGAAGTAAAAGCTGAAATAAGAAGGATCCAGGCAAAATGTGAGATTAAATACTTACTATAATACAATGCCACGAATGTATATAGGAATATGTTGTCCTTTGATTTATGCAATCCAACGATTGAACCTGGATATGTCTTTTTTATTATATACAAGTAACTTGGAAGCTTTGCATAAGACTCGCAGGATCGACTCTCATGTATTGAACTGCTTTTCGTTTTGCTCTCCAAGCCTGCATGTAACTCAAATTTAATCCAAAATCTTTTTTCATGTCTTATTTAATATCCTTTGGTGTGTATATCGTGCTTGAATTGTTACATATAAAGATCTTTGAATTCGAGTATAGTGCTTAAAGTTTCACTTGTCAAAGTTTCATATCCCAACATCATATATGTTGGAATTGTTTGTATATTTTAGCTCATGATATTTTTATTCAAATATATTACATTTCAAATAATGGATCAAATATTTATTTTAAATCATAAATTTATTTTGTATATTTATTTTAAATCATAAATTTATTTTGTGTTTGACTAAATCTTATCACATAAATTGGCAATGAAAACAGAGAACATGATCAAAAATTAGTCCTTAATGTATCAAAAATTGATCATTTTGGTTTTCACTCCTATAATTAATAATATTTAAAAGAATAGTTAACTTAATTGAAAATACAAATAGTAAATGTATAATCTAATAGATGTGCTATTTCAAATTTGATCATTTAGATCATTTTCTCGTTGAGTTTTACTCTTTTAAGCTTCCTTGTATTAAAAGGTGCACAAACCTGTACTTTTACCTATCGGGAGTATTTTAATAGCTCATCCTAATAATTATTCAATTTTATTTTATTAGTAGTAGTATTTAGTACGTATAATTTTTTTAATAAAAATTATTGTTTTTTAACTACCGTACTAACATGTTGTGATATTTTATAAGAAATATACTATATATATAATAAATAAAATACTTAAAATATTTGTGATAATTATCATTAATTTCATGTACATAGTAATTTAAAAATTTGGAATATAAAAATAAATTATTAAAATAAGATTCCGCCAATTATGATCATTACTCAATGCAGAAAGACTACTATGTTCATTTTTTTATATCGAGAAAAGGAAACAAGTCTTGAATTAGCGTATCTTTTAGATTATACTTCTGCTATCTGTCACTTTCAATCGTAGTTATATACTATTCTCTGTTTATTTTGATTGCAAAAAAAAAAATATGAATTATAAGAGTAAGATCAAAATAATCACATTTATAATACTTTAAGAACCATTTCCATCAACTTCATACTATGATCAAAACTCCGTACATTAAGGACCATTTGGACCATTTTATCAAAAGTACTATTTGTTGATTAAAGGTTTGTTTACAAAGTTTGCACGGCATCATTTATATTTAAATACATAAATTAATTTTGAAGTTTGTTCGACATGCAATGAGATTTTTAAGTCAGCTTTTCCTCGCGAACATAACCACCCCATGTTGTAAGAACTATTTAAATTGCCCAAAGTTCTTATACAATCTTATCAAATAAGTAAAAATTCATAATAAAATATACACACCATCACAAGTCATTCTAAAAATACAACTTAACAACCGAAAACTACCAAAAATAAAATTAAACATGAAATAGAAATACATCGTTTTTTAATATAATTTGCCCACATAATGTGCTTTTATTGCACACGACAAACTATTTATTGCTCGATATAATAGTTGACAAAGGTTTTATATTTATTAAGTAAATAGTCAAAATATAGTTAGTATATATTAAATGACGATTTTTTTTGAGAAATATAAACTTCATGATTAAATTTTATATTTTTTATTTTTTTTATTTTTTTTATTTTTTTTATTTTTTTTAGTTTTTATATTTAAAATTTTATCTCATGACAAATTACGCAGATAAAATTCCATCCGTTGGTCAATATAAATATTGAATATTGAAAAAATAGATTTCAAAAGAAATTGAATAAGAGAAGAAGATGAGGCAAAGAAGGAATTGATAGAGGTGCGTCGAGAAGTTCAATACCTTCTTGTTAATTTCATCTTTGTACTCCCCAAATCGCAGCATGAAATCCAAATGCTTATAATTGGAATAAGATGAAACCTTTGTGTATACTCTTGTTTGTTTCTTCTACTGGCTAAAAGAGTAACCGGCAAAATTAGGGGCAAAATCCGCCTGTAATTTTACGCAGGACGATACTATTCATTAGTTGAAGATGAGGAGAATTTGTCTGGTGCGTACTGGGTATTCGTTTTATCTCTTTCTTGATCTTATAATTTCAGTGAGAGTTTATAGTAATGATTCCATTGCAAAGGGTAAATTTAGGGTAAACAATTTGATATGAAGGAGGTCAAGTGTTTAGATGATGCTGTCACTCTCTTCCATCAAATGGTTAGAATGCAGCCCTCTCCTTCTGTTATCGTCTTCTCTAAATTATTTAAGACTATGATAAATATGAAGCATTACTCTGCTGTTGTTTCACTTTTCGGAGAAATGCAGAAATTGGGTATCCCAACTAGTGTATTCATCTTGAATATTGTGATTACCGGGAAAGGCTGCCTGATGCATCGTGCTGATTGTGGGTTTCTTGGTGTTACCCATTTACTTGAAGAATGGCATTCCATTTGATGTTATCACCTTTAACACCCTAATAAGGGGATTTTTTGCTGAAAATAAGGTCAAAGATGCTGTTGAATTGTTCAAGAAGTTGGTGAGAGAGAATATTTGTGAGCCTCCAAATCCAAGTCACATATGGAACCGTCAGCTGAATGGCTCTGCAAAAGGGGGCATACTCAAAAAACTATTAGTTTGCTCAGGTTGATGGAACAAGGGAACACTAAGCCCAATATATTTAACTCACAGCATTGTTACAGACTACCTCGTCATAGACGCCCTTTGCAAAGATGGAAACTTAGATGCTGCTATCAACCTTTTGAATGAGATGAAGCGGAAAGGTATACCTCCAGACATAATAACGTATAATTCATTGATTGATGGTTTGTGTAAGCTTGGTCAGTGGGGAAAGGTTATGACTTTGTTCTCTGAGATGGTGAACCTTAATATTTATCCAAATGTACCCACCTTCAACATAGTAATAGATGGGCTATGCAAAGAAGGAAAAGTCGAAGATGCTGAGGAAGTAATGAAACACATGGTTGGAAAAGGTGTAGAGCCTAATATAATCACCTACAATGCAATAATGGATGGATATTGTTTGCGTGGTCAACTGGGTGGAGCGAGGAGAGTTTTTGATTTCATGATAGATAAGTGCATTGAACCTTGCATCATTAGCTATAACATACTAATAAATGGATATTGTTTGTGTGGTCAACTGAATAGAGCGAGGAGAGTTTTTGATTTCATGATAGATAAGTGCATTGAACCTAGCA
>JACEIK010000090.1:159874-246788 GCA_018107945.1 Datura stramonium | reverse complement strand
CCACAGTTCCACTTGCTGGAGGAGTGGGACCGCTGGATTCCTTCACAGAAGAGAATGCCAAAGAGATGTTTTCTCCTATGTAATTCGGAGCATAAGTTGAATTTTCAAGATTGATATTAGGCACAATGTTCTCAACTGGCTGCGACCTGAAAATTTTATAAATGAAGCATTTAGCTCGCAATTATTTTATATCAGCCAGACATGAACATGACATAGAAAAGTTCTAGAGGTAACACCTTATCAAAAGATTCAGCAGCTAGTAGAGCAACCTCAGAGAAGCTAGAGCTGAGTATTTCGTAAAATATATTCCACCACTCCAACAGAAATCCTCCCGGAGCATTAATTGCTGAACAAATCACAAAATAAAAAAATCATTACTCCAAACCTTAGCATCGCACTAACACTTCACAACTCCTTTATACATAGAATAACAATTACTATGCTTCGGTCCCAAAAAAGTTGAAGTCAGCTATATGAATCTTAACTGACTGTGTTACCCAATGTAAATTCATCTCAGGCCAATACTATAAAAAAATATTTTAAAAAAAACATTAAGAAAATACTGAAGGGATGTTAATACAGCACTTTTATATATGTGAAAGTTGCATTTTTAAGAACATCCAACATCAAATTACTAAAATGTATGACATGATTCAAAGAGAGTGACCTCAACTTATTAGCAAACTTTCAAGAACAACATGATCAACAATTTATCATATCATCATATATAAGAATTCCAAACTAAACATAATAATTTATGACCCTTTCAAGATTAAGAAGAATCATTACTAAAACATATATCATAATTCATTAGAATATCAATTTTTAGCATTTGATTAAAAGAATAGAATTTATTAGAAGTAGATACATACCAACAGGATTTGGATTATCAATAATTTCTCTATCGAATTCCTCACCCGTCCGATGGAACCCTCTCTTGGCCATGTAATCAAGAATGACAAGTCCAGATCTGAAAAACACAAACAAATAACTGGCAAACATGAAAAAATTTACGAGTATCAAGCTTCCGAACCGGCCATAATCACAAAAACAAAGTATTTCCTAACCACATAAAAAGAGAAGTGAAAGAAGGGTTGCGCCAGAACTACGGGGAAAGATGAAAGAGAGTCTCAAGAACTAAATCCCACTTGGATTGTAGACAGAAGAATTCTGAGAGAGAAATGAAGAAGAGAGTTGAAGAGAATTGAGTCAGTGTAAGGTGTTAAATGAAAGCTTGAAAGTTTGTAAGGGCTTTCTAAGAAGTTTGAAGAGAGGACAATTCTCTGCAAATTGTAGGGAATAAAGAGGAAAACGTTCGATTTATATAGAAAATTAGAAGAAGAGAATTGGCGGTCCTGGTAAAAGTGACAGCTATACAGTCAAAGAAAAAGATCCTTGAGATTTTTTTTATTTTAGTACTTTACCTTTTTTAAAGTATTCTTTTATATTGAAAACTATCATAAGGAAAAAAAATTAAAGAGGTATTAATGCAGATCAGTAACAAAATCCGAATAGAAGTCAATTCTAATAAGGAAACACATTAAGAAGAAGATAAATTAATTGTTTGCCCAAGTTTGAGTTTTTAGATGAAAAATAGTCAACAGTTTTAATTGCCATATTTAATCTTATCCTTGAACCAAAAGAGGTGACCATAAAAGTTACTGGACCTTCTTAAATTTGACCTATTATAATAAAGTTTTTCACAATTGGACAATCATTCATTAATTTTGTGCTAATACCATTTTGATCTCTAGGCAAATTTTGCGCTAAATTCCATACAAGATGGTTAAAACTCACAATTACCTCAAGATGGTTAAAACATATACAAATTGACAGAATAAAAAGTTCAACATTGTCAGTGTAGTTTGACCTATTTTACTGTATTATCTACATCTACAATCTTTCTTATGCTACTATCATGGCTTAATGTAGGCAGTTTGTTAAGTGAATGAAGTACATTGATAGTGTAAAAGTAGTATTTTTATAATAGTGTATAAAATAAAAATTGAAATTACCAATTAATTAATTTTCAAAGACAAGTTACCGAAAAATGGTAGTCAAGTAATTTACTTATCAACATAACTCATGACATTGAGATTACTATACTTATTATGTAATCCAAGAATGAAACTGATTGATAAGATAATATAGCTTAGGTAAGAATTCAAATATTGTTAAATAGATACCACCCTTCTATAAGTCATTGGATTGCACCACTGGTTAGTAGAATGGATGAAATTCCTCCACATTTAACTAGACATTTTGTGTTTGTGCTTGAAATTAGAAATCCTTTGCAAGGAATGCTTCGCTTAAATAGCTCTCTTGCAGCATTAATCTGGATTTGGTGGGTAATAGGATACCAAATGGTTATACTGAAAAGAAGGCATTAAGATTGCCAATTAAAATTTATCAGTGATTATTAATGTAGCCATGGAAATGCTTAATAGTTGTTAGCATGTTTTGTTGGACCGCAAATCACCATGAAGGAAGGTTTTCATTTAGCTCAGATATTGCCCCATATAGTTTTGATAAATGAGGTAAGTTAATAATAACATATTATGCAAAGATTAACATGGTATCTTGGATTAACGAAACATTCAATCATCCAGTGTATTAAAAGATATGATTTTGTCGCTTAACGCGATGAAACTATGCGAAGCAATGGATGATTGCTTCATAGGTGAAACTGTGGGCTTCATAGAAGTGTGCACTTCAATAATGATAGCTAAAGTGATCCCAATAACAAACGGTCAGTTCTTCTTCGTATCTCAACTTTGTGGAGTTGGGTTAGTATTTGCGTTATTTTATGTTGAATACTGAAAGTAGTAATTTAAATTGTAATTTGATCATTACAATACTAAATTCATATATATTTCATATTTTTTTAACTTCATAAATTATTAATATACTAAATATAGAACAATCTTTAAAATTATTAATATACTAAATATAGAACAATCTTTAAATTATATATTTTTGATTGAATACTAAATTATATACAAATACAAAATTAGGGCACACCGAAATAGGAGATGAGGAGAATTTCCCTCTTGCAATAATGGCATCCCCTTTCTCTCTTCCTTTGTTATTCGCCATTGTTGTTCGGGAATTAGAGTTTATTCTTCAAGTCATAGTAAGAATACAGTAAAGGGTAAACATGCAGTACACATCAATATTGAGAAGGAGGTCAAGTGTTTGGATGATGCTGTCACTCTCTTCCATCGAATGGTTAGAATGCAGCCTCTTCCTTCGGTTCCTCGTCTTCTGTAAATTATTTAAGACTATTGTAAATCTGAAGCATTACTCACTCTGATTCTCTTTTTTAATGCGAAATTGGGCATCCCAATTGATGTATTTCATCTTGAATATCGTGACTAATAGTTATTACCTGATCACTTCGTGTTGATTGTGCATTTCTGTGGTACGCATTTACTTGAAGAATGGCATTCCATTTAATGTTGTCACCTTTAACACCCTAATGGGAATCTTTGCTGAAAATAAGGTCAAAGATGCTGTTGAATTGTTCAAGAAGTTGGCTAGGAGAATATTTGTGAGCCCTGACCAAGTCATGTATGCAGCTCGTCATGAATGGGCTCAGCAAAAAGGGCCATATCAGAAAATTTTGAGTTTTGCTTGATTAATGGAACAAGGAACACTAAGCCCATGTATTAACTACAACATATTCATAGATGCCCTTTTCAAAGATGGAGAGCTCAGACGCTGCTATGAACCTTTTGAACGAGATGAAGCAGAAGGTATTCACTCAGACACAGTCACATATAATTCACTAATTGATGGTTTCTGTAGGCTTGGTCAGTGGGGAAAGGTTAGGACTATGTTCTCTGAGATGGTGGAGCTTAACATTTATCCAGATGTGCTCACCTTTACTATAGTGATAGATGGACTATGTAAAGAAGGAAAAGTTGAAGATGCCGAGGAAGTAATGAAACACATGGTCGCAAAGGTGTACAGCCTGGCCATAATCACCTACAGTGCAATAATGGATGGATATTGTTTGTGGTCAACTGGGTAAGAAGCGAGGAGAATTTTTGGTATCTTGATAGATAAAGGCATTGGACCTAGCATTTTAGCTATAACATGCTAATAAATGGATATTGTAAGAAAAAGAATTTGTCTGAGGCCATGCAATTGTTTCATGAAATTTCTCAGAATGGACCCAAACCTAATATTGTTACCTGCATTACTATCTTGCAAGTCTGTTTGAAGTTGGAAGAATTGGTGATGCAAAAATAATTTATACTGAGATGCTATCTACGGGTTCCATACCTAATTTTTGCCAGCCCACTTTGCTCAATGGTTATTTTAAGTGTGGACTTGTTGAAGAAGCTATGTTGCTCTTTAATAAGTTGGAAGAAAAGAGAGAAAACACTCGTATTGAATATTACAATATTGTCATTAATGGATTGTGCAAAAACGGTAAACTCGACGAAGGTCGTGCTATTTTCGAGAAGCTTTCTTTCATTGGATTGCTTCCGAATGTGAGGACATACAATACAATGATAAATGGATTTTGTCTTGAAGGGTTGTTTGATGAAGCTAAAGGTATTCTAAGAAAAATGGAAGACAATGGTTGTTTTCCAAACAATGTGACTTACAATGTTATTATGCAGGATTTCTCAGGTGCAGCAAGTGTTGATATAGCATCTTTCATGAAGGAAATGGGCAGAAGGGCTTCTGGAGTGCAACTACAGCTGATTGCTGTAAAGTGTCAGCAAGAATCCTTCCGTCCTTGACATGATACCAGAGCTTCACTCGGTAAAAACGAGGTGAATATTTCCTTCGCTTGGTTTTTATTCGAAACTACGATATTTGCTGTGATATATTTTCCTTTTTATTTCTACAAAAGAAATGACATCCATTGCAATTGCAGAAGCTGATGGAAATTAGAACGTTGCTTGAGCTTTCTATTGAGGAAGTAGTTCAATTTTGATATTTCTACTTTTATCATTATGAACTACTTGTAATATGGATAGTAGTTTTGATCATATGACCAAACATAGTAGTTTTGATGAATGTAGTCTCGCATACTACATTCATCAGCATTGTATTGTTTGCAGACTGCTTTCTATAGTATCTGCTTTAATATGTTCTTACGTTAGTAGATGATACATCGAAAGCTTGTCTACAGGTGCGTACGCTCTGCTTTGCTCCCTCAAACAGTAGAATTACAGTTTCTTATTACACAGACGACATTCAATTCACTATATACTCAATTTAAAAGATTAGTTTCTTTAGAGTTCCTGAAAATTTGTTTCACTAATAGACTCACGCTTCGACTTTTATCATTATGAACTACTTGTAATATGGATAGTAGTTTTGATCATATGACCAAACATAAAAACATTAATTGTTGATTTAATTTCATGGACACCCAGGTCCTCCTGTATGTGTCTTCCAATCATTGTAGCAAGAACAACACTCTCTGTGCCCAAAATCAATTCCTGGTGGAACACAATGGCACCATTGACAACAATGGTTGCAGTAAAACAAACATCTTTTTTGTGACCTTTAGCTGTGCATCTCACATTGCATACCTCTTCACATTGAAGAACACAAAGAAGTCAAATTCAGTACCAATTTCATAAATAATAGAGTGCGGAAGCGTGGTATGCAGTAGTGCATCTCTTTACAAAGATAAAGAGGTTGTTTTCGATGGGAACCGACTCAAAGCATATTATATGTATAATGTGTGTATAATCCACTTTAATATACGTACATCGAGTAAAAAATAAATAACTAGTGAATTTAATCCGCTATTTGTGTAGAGTTTCCTTTCTTTTAGTGAAAAAGGAAAAAAGATTTACCTCTAGCTACTTTGAAAATAGTTTACCATGATCTACTACATCCCGTGTGGCGGCAAGGGGCATTTGTAAAACTTTATTGATGGTTGGGGTATTTTTGTTCGCAAAATATAACAAAAAGTTAAATATAAACTATTTAGAAAGTAAATGAGTAAATAATCTTTTTTAAAAAATTGTTAATAAGCTCTAGAACTGCAACTCCCAATATAAATTTCTAATTCGAGGCCCATTTAGAATTTAAAAATTATTTTCTAAGCAGTCTCAACGTTCGTTTTAAACCAATAAAAAGATGAGTGTGAAAAGGAAAAAAAAAAAAGGTACTCACTATCTTTAGACACAGGACAAGTTGTTGAACCAACAGGGGGTTGAGCTTTTGACATTGAAGCCATGATGAGCAAAGCCAACAAAATATGAAGAAGCTTCATCATGTATAACTAATGTTACTTTTCAATTTTAATTTTATTTATGATTACAATGAAACCCTTAATTGTGTGCATATATATATATAGGCAAGATTCGTATAATATTAAATTTGTAATCCATAATGTAGATTATGTTGCTAATATAGCATTTAGGTTAAGACTTGGTCTAATAATACTTGCATAGTTGCATTTATTATATTAATAAAGAGTTATATTAATTGAAGTCAATTTGTCAATCTTAGAACGTACCAATACATCAAAATCTCCTTGTCAGAACAAAATAGTGTGAAGATGAAGCATTGACAATGCCACTTCCCAATATAGTTGGAATATTTAATCAATTTCTTGTTTTTTCAAAATATAGCAACTATAGGTGTCCAAGAAATTATTTTTTGTTTTTAAATTTTATTATGTCATTCAAAATTCTTATATTATTCTAAGTTTTTAATTTAACAAGCATATTTGGTTAATAATATTTGTTTACTTTCTTATTACATAAATAACATTCATTTGCTTCTAACAATATAGATTAAAAAAAAAAAGGAAAATCAATGAGGTTATTGCATTTAGATAACAAAATACACATTAATTTTATTATTAAAAAATCATGGGTCAACAAACGAATAAATTCAAAAAAAATGCATATATAACTGAAAATTGAGAAAATCTTGTTGATTCGTGTAAAATTACAAAGAAAATATGATTGTTTCACATGTTTTATGAATAATAAACGAACATGAGAGAGAAAGGAGGAACGGAGTGAGTTAGAGAGAGTAACGGAGAAACGGACGTTTTTGTTTCACTCTCCTTCCTCTTCTCTCTCGCTCTCGCTCTCTTTTCTCTCTCCCTTTCTATGAAGTAACTATTGTATTTTCCCTTTAGTACCTTTTTTTTTTCTTTCATTGATTTACAAAATATGAGCTAATTTGTTTGATTCAACAATTAATTTCACAAATCTAATGCCTTCTCATGTATGTTTTCTTGTACCCTTTTAATCCTTTTGTATATGAATTGGTAATGAAACTTTTGTGTTTACAAATGTGGATGTTTGTGTAAATTTTATAACTTGAATCTTTAGTATTACTCTAATTTACTATACGTGTTTTTGTTATCTAGGCAAAATACCCTTAAATTTTTGCATGATTTACATATATTCCAACTTTTTGGCTAACAATTCTTGAGTATTTTTTTCTCCTTGATTTTTGCATTACACTTTTTATGTTTGAATTATAAAAAATGATTATTTTTTTGTTCTGAATTTTTCGAATTCAATTTGTTTTTGATACATATATATCGTTCAAGTCGAAGATAGTGAGTGTGTATGAATTCAGTGTTCATCGCACTAGATCTAAATGACTAAGAAAATCCACGATGTTATTTCTTAGTTTCAATTTGTCACAGGTTTTTGAATTTAACGTGAAATGCAAATACCATCTGCACCGATTTTTGTAGGAATTTATCGCCGATTTAATTGTGGACGCGTTATTGATGGTGGCAAGTGGTAAATAATTAGTCAATTTTTGTACTGCTCGAAAATATAAGAAGTGAAAACGATAACAATGACAAAGAAGAAGAAGTGTCCTTTGGAATCTTCTAGAAACCAATTAGGAACACTTAGCAAATGCTTTAGAGAAAAGCTAAATGGATTCGATTACTACAACCCTGTTCCAGCTTCTGACCTTCCAATTAATCCGGGTAATCGATCAGTGTCATGGAAACCCGCCCGTTTTCCTTCGTCCAAGGATACCCCGTACCCGGATGACATAGTCAACGAATTGCGTCATCATCGCTATCTGGATCGAGACGAGGATGGATCCCAGGCACGAGGAGCAGGACGTTGAATAGAAGATTCAAGTAGAGGAAGAAAATTCCAGAAAGGGAGCGCGAGCTTAAAATTTGACCCTTCAATGTCAATTAGAAGATCGGGCAGTATTGCTAATGATGATGACGACGAGGAGGAGGAGGAGGGAGGGAGGAGGAGTCAAAGGACAGGAAAAAGGAGGAAGGAAGGAGAGGAGGAGGAGAGGAGGAAGAGGAGGGAGGCGGCGAAAGATGGAGAGGAGGAGGAGGAGGAGGAGCCGGTGAGAATGTCGTTGATGGCATTGTTAGCAGAGTCGGAAGGATCATCGTATATGATGGGAGAGGACGAGGACGAGGACGAGGACGAGGGCGTAGCCGAAGTAATCGGTGGAGATTTAAACAATTGTTGTGTGTGCCAAGTTAGACACAAAGGGTGCTGCATTTGTACATGTGGACACTCATTTGCAGGTTATGTTCAAGGGAGCTTTGGGTTGAAGGAGCTAATTGCCCACTTTGCAACAATTTCATATTGGAAATTCTTGACATTCTCTAATCTTCAACAAATATTGATCCAATTTTTTACAAATTTTGTCACTTTAGATTTGTGTTGTTATTTTATTTTCAACCCCTCCATTTTATTTTGCATTTCTTCTTGTTGTGAAGGCAATGTATCTAGTAATTGAAGTTAATGAATATGGATAAATGGGATTTTGCCATTTAGCATATCTTTTATTAAAAATTTTCTATTGAGCACAAATATCATAAGAAGAAAAGACCATAGATAAGGGTTGTGGTGGAGTGGTAATCGGCTTACATGTCTTGTCGGATGTTTGAATTTGAATCTTATTAAATACGAGGTCGCATTTGTTAGGGAGCGCCTCAACCCTCCCAGAACACACACATTTTCAATTAAGGTTTGCTCGTGGGGCAAGTGGCGGGATCAAGTTTAATATCACATATTTCCAAAGTCCTTTAGGTATATTTCTCTTGTAATTTAAAGGAGAAAGTGTTCTCTAAAATAATGATAACTTAAAAGTTCGGAGACGTAAGATATCGATTAAAGTGATTTTATTAACATCGTAGAATTATACAAGTGTAAAGTGAATAATATCCACCGGTATGTTAAGTGTGTTTTTTTTTTTAATCGGATTCCAAACCCTTTCCTTAGTCCACAATGTTAGTCATTATAATAAACTAAATTTGCTACAAAATATTTCCATGTATTATAGTGTCAATTAAGTGAGACTTGTAAAAAGAGGTAAATCTTAGTTTAAGAAAATCACAATAATGTTTCTAAATGTGATCTTTCTTAGAGGAAATAACAAATAACATTATTTTGATATCGTTCGTTATTCTAAATTTTGAATTTATGCTGCAATGTATAAGAATTTATTGTAATTTTTTCTTTATTGGGAAATCCCTATTTGATCAGGTGGTCAAATATACTTCTTTACGCTTTGTTAGACGACGAGGATATATACGCACCATTTATTAAGCAATGAGGTATATGCGCGGCTTTTTATGAGAGGTATATCCGCTCTAAATTGCAAAGTTGGTATATTTTCCCCTTTTTCCTTTGATCAAATTTAGCCTCTCATTAGCTATAAGAGCGGAGCTAGGTTTTTAATTACGGAGTTTGATCAATCTCGATAATTTTAATTCATATTTTATATTATTTACATTTAAAAAATTCGTTATATATATATATATATATATATTATATTAAAAATCGATAATTTTAAAATATCAAATTTCAAATTTATTATAAATTTAAATAGATTAACCCAATTTGGCTATGACACGACCAATAAAAAAACCAAACAGACTCCTCTAATATACAATAATTCAGACAAGGTTTATCAAATTCATGTATAATCCTACAAATCATACTTTCCTTGCCTTCATTATTTTTCTCCTAAAAATATGATCACTATTTTCCCATGAGTTTTAAATTAATACGTATTGATCGTGTAAAAAATAATTAAAATATAAATAAGGTCAGAGAATAATTTATATTTGAAAGAAAATAAATATGAATGCTTGATACGAACTAGAAGTATTCTTTAAGATTACAATCAATTCAATATTGATCAACTAGGTGATTTCCTTATATATATGTTGGTTTTCTAACATATACCTTTGGTGTTTGTATTGGCGGTAATAATTAATGTAAAATTAGTTGAGGTGCGCGAAGCTAGTCGGAATAATGCATTTATTAAAATAATAATATAACTAGTAATCCAATTCAGAATTATATGACAAACAAATCATGTAATTACATGTAAGTACACTTAAATTCAATTCTCTTTCGACATTATATTCCAAACACATTTTTTTTTTAATGACGAGACATTAATAGATGTGCTGATAAAAATAATAATGATTTATTATTACATGTTATAATACTATTAATTGGATTAGCCTTGTAAAGTCCATTTAAGGAGAAAGTACTCTCTACCATAATATTTTTCATACCTAAAAATTTACTTAGTAACTTTTAATTAAACGGATGGTTTATCCATCACATCACAATCGTTATTAGTAGGCTAAAGGAAGGGTGTGGCCATATTTTCCTTCTTTAATTTTGGGTGGAAGTATTTTAAGTCTAATTCTCTTTTACTCTTGGGTTAATGATCAAAAACACATATGAAATATTTAAATTTTGAATTTTATATCTGAACAATCAGTATTATTTCTTTTCTGCACAGTATCATCAATTATTTATGGCTGCGTATTTATCAATTGTTCCCTTTTCCTACGTACCTTAAATATCATCATCGTACGGGTAGGAGAAAGGGAACAGCAATACGTGTTCATTCAACATTGATGATTTAGGTAAAACACCTCTGTACGCGATGATTGAGTTTGCAGCTCAAAAAAGCCAGAAATTGTTTAGGTGTGTTTATTCTTTTACCTATTTTAGTATATATATGAGTTAATGAATTAGCACTTGAAATAACACAGTTGTTTGAGTTTCCTACAAAATTATCCTTTAAATATTTATCGAACACACGCTGCGCCCCATCGGTTGTTTTGTTTCCTCTAGGAAATATCGCGTCGTCGAGAAGAAAAGAGAATGAGCGGCTGTTCATGCGTGTTCGATAAACGTTAGTAATAAGTGAATGAAAGCTCGCGTCACACGATAATTAGTATTAAACTCGAAAAAATGAAATGCACTTTAAACAAGTCTATAAAAACCAACAAGAGGTCTCCTTAAACAACAAACATTTTATATCACAACATATATAATCTTAATTTTTCTATTGCAAATATGTATTCTTCTATAAACCTTGTATATTTATTTGGTCTTCTTTTACTTAGATTTTTAGTATTTAGTGCCCAAAATATACCATATGATGTCAATTATAATATTATATTTGGGAATCAACATGTTATCCTTCAACCAAGGAAGAGAACTTCCAGATTTCAATGGATAAATCCTCTGGTAATTTGGTTTATTCTTTCTTCTTTTTGATCACATGATATTTATCATTGTATTTATTCTTGGGCATAATTTAATTTAAGATCAGGTTTCGGAAAAAAATACTTTTAAAATTTATACGTCATAAGTATGAATGGAGGGGAGAATGAAAAAATACTTTTAAAATTCGTGCGTCATAAATATAGAGGAAGGGAGGGGTGGGTGGTGGGACGGGAAATGACTTTTGCTGCATTACATTATATTTGTATTAAGAAATATGTATAAATATTAAATATAGAACCTCTTTTATTATCACTTGAAGTCGGCGTTTTAAATTGACATATATAAAGTTGAAATGTAAGCCAAAACAAATATCTGCCTCAAATTGTATGGTTATAATGCTTTTAGGCTTCGTGTTAAACATGTCATGTATAACATACGTGTGTGACTATATCTCATTAAAAAATATTAAAATATGTCATTATTTTTTGGGAACGCATTAAAATGAAAATAATATCAAATAAAGTTGATAGAGAATTATTATATATCTATTTTTCTAGCAATAATAGCAACATTATTTATTTCACTACAAAAAAAATATAAAATTAGCTACGAAATTTCCTAGAACACCCCTAGCTAACCTAAGTTTTTTAATAATCTGTCGCTATTTCATGATTCAATTGGTTTGGCAACGGAATTCGTCGATGCTAACTCCTTTTTGGAGCTTCAACCCAAGTTTAAGCGAGATAAAAGGAACACATTTTTGGATATACTTTCTTGAGACGATATGCTTTAAAAAATCTTTTGTGTTTTTTTAAAAATAATGGGCATCGTCAACTATGACAAGTTTGAACTAAACTTTTATCAACTTGAGCTAGATGACATTCATCTAAAATTTAAGCGATTATAAATAATATAACCTTATTTTTGATAGTTTTGATTAATTTTGATAGTATGAATATATAGTAATTAATTTATTTAATTTTATATAGGATCTGGTTTTGGGTCTAGGTGAAATATGGTTCAGGATTCTTTCATGAAAATAAAGCTACCAGATAGAGACTCTGCTGGGTTGTTACTGCTTTTATGTGATAACAAATAATTCTATTTTTAATTATAAATTTTTTTAATTTTTTTAATTTTTTTAATTTTTTTAATTTTTTTAATTTTTTTAATTTTTTTAATTTTTTGTGTGTGTGTTTGTATTTTTTTAAAAAATATTTATGGTAGTGTTTTAAAAAAATATGTGTATTTTCTGTTAGAAAAAAATAATTTCTTTTAAAAATCAGAAAATAAATAATGTTACATATCGAATGTTGATTGTCTCACTCTTCACCCGGCCACCCAGCACTATTCGGACTTGCTATCCCACCTCTGCTCACTGACCTTGCCCCCCCCACCCCGGCCACCTGCACTAGTGATGGAGTCGGGGAAATTTTGTTGAGACGTGTCAAAATATATAAATAAATAAAAACTGTAATGAAATAGGAAGCCAATATATAATATTTATACATAAACTTAAAATTTTAACTTTTTGGTAAGCAGTGTAATTTTTGAAGAAGAGGTGTTAGTTAGCATAAGGTGGCTCCTCCTCTGCCATACACCCAATAGTGTTTATTATAAATTATGTATCAATGCGGTTAGGTGATAATAATTTTAATTTACATGTCGAATATTAAAGAAGAAGTAAAAGATCACTTTTTTTAAAAAAACTTGAGGAACTTTTCCATGAAAAAACATATTTCTTCAACAAGACACAATGCAGTAAAAAGACAACTCTGATTGTTAAAAAGTGGGTTAAAGTCGCGTTGGTTGGGAATGGGTGATGGTTTTTGTTTATATGAACAAGAAACCCGTCACTCCATCCAGTGAAACTTTTAGGGGTTGATTAGGCGGTATTAAATATCTTCTACGTAGTATCGGCAGTCGCGCGTCGTTTGAAATTTCCACTAGTCCATACGCCCGATTAGGGCGCAGGTGGAGGGGTGTTAAAGTGGGTTAAGTCCCATTGGTTGGGGAATGGGTGATGGTTTGTTTATGGGCAGACCAATCGCCACTCCAGGAAGTGTTTGAGGTTGAGTTAGTAAGTGTAAATATCTTTACCTGGATAGCAGTTCATAAAAAGTGCAACGATTAACATCCTGAAAATTAGACAATATATATACTATCCACAGTTAAAATACGATAGTGTAAACTAATTATATTATGAGTGTATACATAAAGTTAAATTCAATTTATATATTTTTGCAGCCTACATTCAAATACAAAATCTCATGATGAAATAGATATTGAATTTTTGGGGGAATAAGAAGGCAAACCATATAGTTTGCAGACAAATGTGTTGTAAATGGTGAAATAGAGAACAAAGGATGCATCTTTGGTTTGATCCAACTGCAGATTTTCACAACTATAAAATCTTGTGGAATGATCATCAGATAGTGCTTGAATAATTTTGTACAATTTTATGTCATATATATACATGTTTTTAGGTTTTATATGTATTAGCGGTTTTGTCTGGCACCATTAGTTGATAGCAACAATAAGGAGCTTAATTAAATCATGATTTTCCCAGTCTTAGAGTGATATCTACAGTTAAGTTTTGATTAAATTAGCGGTTTTTGATCTTTACTGGTCATGTTCTTAGTCCAATGTGAGACAAGGTATGTTGACTTTACCCTTCATGATTGGGATAATTAGGAGGTGTGATATATATATATATATATATATATATATATATATTGTTTTTATATTTTATTTTACACTGGTATTTGATCACCGCGGTTGGGAGTCGATTAAATTCGAATTCACAGTGAAAAAGTCTCACATTGGGAGTAAAAGCGACTAGCTAACAAAAAGATGACTTCATACTGTGGTAGAACAAACCACAAGTGTCAGGTTAAGAATGAAAGAGTACTGTCCTTCAGGAACTCGTGTTGATTGCTACATGTATATATATATATGTATTGTTCATTTGTGTGAATCTTCTTTCTTAGTATAGTTATAAATAACATGTGATGTCTTCCCAAAAATTAGCTTGGATAAGTTTATAGCGGTGAAAATTACCTTGCACACATTTTTGGTCTTATCTGCGCATTTAATATCGTAAGTGCTTATAAGTTAAAATCAGCCAAAAGTTATAAATTGATTAACCATAATTTATGATTTCTGACTATAAGTACTTTTGATTTGATCGAAACATTTATGATTTAATGTAATATCTTTTGTTATCTCAGGAATACTCTTTCCTAAAACATAACTTTTCATCATATATCTACTCTTATTCATTTTCGTCCTTTTCTTTATATAAAATTACTTTTTGGTGTGTGCGTGCGCGCAAATAGCTTTAAGAACATTAATGTACTTTTAATTAATAAAGAATTGTTTAAATTATCAACACCTTTTTCTTTTTAACAAATACATTTTATTACTTTTTATCTCATATTCCAACACGTATATCGAGCTTATGTAACCTCTTATTGAGGGCCATAAGAAGTTAAATTACCTTTATTTTACGGAAAATTTAAAACAAACAACTTTTCTGTTAGGTTAAATTTGCATAGTATAAAACTAGCCGAGTCATCGTGCATATGCGTGCTAGTTTAAAATTTTATCACATCCTTTAGAAATGCTTGATAAACATAGTCGATCGTAAATACATTTCTATATTGTTGGTTGTTGATAAAAGATAACATATACTAGGTGCAATTACACAAAACACGTACAAAAGTGATACAGACACAACCAACTAAATTCTGAGTTGTCTAAAGTATACTTTTATTATGGCATAATATATAAATTGGCATTCCGGCTTGAAACTGGCCAGCAGTCTTGTTTCCCAGGCTTTGAGAATACGCGTGCAGGCACCTCAAGCTTGTGGTTTCCATTTGTCGATTGAAGCGACCAACTTACAAGATGATCGATCATCTAGGTACCTCGGCTTGGTTTCACTTTGTGTCATGTGCCACGTCATCTTCGTGTGCCTGAGACATAGTGGGAATTTAGTTGGAGTCTTAGTTGTTAGTTGAGGCGAGTTGAGTCTTTTAGATGTCTTCTCAAGTTGAATGTAATCTGATTGTGCGGGCCCAAAATCTTGCTCATGTATTATCTGTATATTATCTGTGTATATAAGTTAAATCGCTACTTTTTTTCTTGAACATTTTGGGTTTTATGTGGACAATATTCCAATTAGGGTGTTCAAAAAACAAAGCAGCAAATATTGGTGTTGCATATCCAAAACAACCAATGCAAATACTAGCCTGATATGGGATGGAGATAGTTGGGCAACAGATGGAGTTAACAAGGAATCAATTGGTCTTTGCACCTTTCAAAGCTCATTTTCAAATTCAACATTGTTGGATGCCCAATATGCACACATAATTGCAATTCCCAAAGTTATTAGGTGGAACCAAATCAAAATTTGGAATTGAGTTCTAAAGAAGAAGATTATATGAAGAATATAGGCCAAGTATATAATTTATGATTGTGTGATGATAAGTCTAGATTTCCCTACTCCACCCCCTAAGTGTGTTTCATAAATATGATCATGATGTAGAAAAAATGGTCTTTATACCTGCTCCTTAATTGTCCTATGTAATAACATTTTGTTGTAATCTACTAATGCAATTTTCATTGCCCGATACAAATCTTCTTATTAAGTGATCTGTTCAGTGCAAAATTCGGACATAACATTAATATGGTTATTCGTTTCCAAAGTGGGATTCATGACTCAAATAAAAATTAAATGAAGCAATGTTTGGTAAATTAAATTAGAGCTATTAGCGCAATTTCTATGAGAATTAGAAGCGCTGCCTGATTGCTTGATCTCGATAAAACTACTCGAATCGATTGGCAAGAGGTCAGCGATTATGTGGTGCTTAAAACAGTCCCAATCAACTAAATCTCATGGTAAGAAAAGCAGATAATGACTATTGGAACAAACAACTATCTTGATTCATTAGAAGTTGGACATGTAAGGAAAATTTAGCATTGAAATTCTGTCACTAACAAACTAATGAACCTCATTTCTAAAAATATATCTTCTTGGAGATATTAGCAGAGGCAGACTCTTGCTCCGAGTTTCTCGGGAGCCATTTTTTCATATTTTTGATAATTTGTATTCTTTGTAACAAAAAATTTAATAAAATTATTAGGGAAAAAAAAAAATTATTGACTCCTAAACAATAACACCATCAAAGTAAACATAAAACCCAAGAATACTCAAGTCCTATTGCCCATAAGCTCTTGCCCGGCCCGACCCGACTCATGGTAAATTAGTATTTAGACGGAAATATATTGCTTATTTCAATTTTTCCACTCTTCCAGTTAATCCTGCGGGTTAGGGTTTCGAGCTTTGTGAAGTTGATTGGGGATCAATTCCGAGTACAATGTACGCTGATCGGGTGGATGCAGTTGCAGGAGGATATAAAAGAAAGGATTAACGGCAATGCTGATGATGATTCTGGTCGCCGGAGAAAAATTTCCGGCAAGAGGTTTTTTTCTCTCTCTCTCTCTCTATATATATCAATGAATGTGGAGCATCACTACACATGTTATTACTTTGTGGCTATGTGTGGGAGTGCGACTTATATTATAACTTTTTTTTTGGAAAAAATATTATACTGTATGTGATTCGAGCGCCAAGAGCTCCAACTTCACCAGTTACTGCTTTTGTTGCAGAATTTGCTGTAGGTGCGAGCTTAGAATAAATCTTCGTTTTAAGCACCTAGAGTATTTAGTTTTTGAGTTTTGTAGCCGGACTATCGCAAATATTTATACGAATACGCCTCAACATAAATTGATCACTTTTCCTACCTGAAATATCACCATCCATCGGTTTGAAAAAGTGAATAACTAATAGCTCTGGCGTGTTTCGATAAATGTTTGTTGATAGTTCAAATGAACTCCTATGCACGATGGTTAGGTATGAAACTCAAAACACTTTGATACCTTATGTGTGGTTTTTCACCCTTCACTCAAAAAAATTGTTCAATTATATATGTGGTTTAAGCCACAGGAGGTGTTACAACATTGCCTGATTTTTTGTGTGAATTTGGTTTTAATGGGAAAATAGAAATAAATCTTTAGTTTTTGTCTTCAAATTTGTTCAATTATATATGTGGTTTAAGCTGGCAGGTTTTGCTGCACTGCTGCCCAAATATTTGTTTGTGCTCAGCTTTTTGCTTCAGTCTGTAAGAGGCCTTGATATCAAGGAGATCAATCATGAATAGTTGTTTAAAAATAGATTATCATATGTACAATGTGCTCCCTGGTTAGTGCATGGAAGGGTAGAGTGGGTGTATAACGTTAGCAGCTTCCTCTTTTGCATTACTGCGAAGGAGGTTATTCCACGCCTCGAACCATTTACCACAGCTGCCCTGGAGAATTTACTCTCTTCTTCTTAAGGAGTATCACAGGAGAGACATGTAGTTAGCTTTTAAACATCCACTACCTCACTATTTGTTGTGATCTAATTTAGTTTTTGGACTCTCTGAACACAGCTAGCAATAGATGGAATTCATCTGAATAGATTGGGTATCCAGTTCACTTTTAACTGGCCATCTTGTTTATTTCCCTTAAAGAGTGCCAGCTCCGGTCAGATAAAGAAACTGTGGGAAGATTCTTTTGATGGTTGAATTTGTTTTATTGAGCAGCTTCATTGTTGCTTATTTGGTTTTCCCCTTGTGCTTGCTTATTGTGTCCTAGAATTGGAAAGTAAACAAATATTTTCAGGGGAATTGGGTTCATGTAGATGGATTTGATGCTTGATGTTTCAATAGCATTGAAAATTTTATTCAGTGTAATACTATGATCAATCTGGGGAAAATGGCATAGTGTTATATCGTGACTATTATTTGTTATGAATTATGAGGAAGTTTATGAGATGAATAATATTTATCTTCACAGCTCAAAAAGGAATTTCTTAATAGAAAAAGAAGAATCTTATTAATCTTTTTGTTAATGGCTGTAATTCTTTTTTCAGGCATAGAGAAGAAGGGGACGACAAATGGGTGCATGACCTTTATGAGCCTCATGAACTTCAGGATCAAGCCAGCGGTGTTTGAGGGCACGCTATTCATATAACAGTTTTTCTTAAATGAACGGGCAGGGCAGTATTTTGAGTGTTCTGCCTTAGAATTGATTTTCTTTGTTGTGCGCTTGTATAGATCAGAGAGTTGGTACAAAGGATCTTCGTCTCAAACTCCAACGAAGAAGCATCCAACAAGCTACTCAAATTATAAAGGGTTCTTTATCTGGAGGTACGAGGGATCTGCGGGAAAAGCTCTCTGGTACTGTATATTCGCAAACAGTGAAAACTGATGCTCCTAAAACAAAGCTAAATGCAATTCCTGAAGAAAGCCAACCTGCCAAGAGAAGTGTCAAAGCTGAAGCTCCTGCCTTAGATACCAAAAATGTCGCGAGAAAAGTTTTGAAGAAGAAGTCCCAGCGGAAGGCAAGTATATCTCACTTACTCAGATTACTTTTTCAGTGAGATCCTTGCTGCTATATATTGTAGAAACCCGTTCAAAATTTCACAATCAGAGCAAGAAGCATGAGCCTGAGAATGTATTTAGGCTCCATATTTTTGGTCATTGCTTCATGGAACATTATGTTGTTACTATGGCAAAACACGCCTTAAAGAAAACAACCAGCAGAAAGAGTAAATGGAGTCTTAGACAAAGATAGCATGTTTACATAAATACCATATTCATAGTGTCAGCTCTTTAAGTATTAAAATATCTAAATTTGCTGCTATTGGATGTTGGATCTTGTTTTCCTCGTAGCTATTGCGTGAAAGTTCTGAAACTATTATGCTTATAGGAGTCCTCAGTTACAGAATTAGAATGACATGTAATCAGATGACAAGTAGAACTGGCTGCTAAATTTGGGTATATCTGTTAGTCATTAATATTATTTGTGTTATTCATAGCAACTTCTGTTTCTTGCTTATTGTTCACTTCCATAGCTGATACTGCTGGCTGATTTAAAGACTTCATTGTTGTGTATGTGTATGCTATGGATAGGAATTATATATGCTTCCTGGAATTCTCAATATGTTTGGACTAACTGGCTCTAGACACTACATTACACTGTCAAGTCTTCATTATAAGAGCCTATTTGCAATACATTATCGCCAGGGACCGAACTACATTTTATATGATTTTTATCATTATTCCCAGTTTGATACACGTGCTTTCTGGACATACTTATTTTGTTTTGTTCTGTATGTATGCTGTGGGTAGGAGTGGTATATGCTTCCTGGATTCTTAGAAAATGGCTGGAGTGACTGGAATTATTGACACAACATTACACTGTGAAGACTTCATTTTCCAGATCCTACCTGCAATACATGTCTGGGCCCGAACCACATGCATAGAAACTGCTTTATCGTTTATCCCTTGTTTGATACAGGTGCTTTCTGGGTGTACTTATTTTATTTTCTTGTATATGCCTATGATGAGGATAGTAATTGTATATGCTACCTGAAATCTTCAATGTGTCTGGAGTAATGGGGTCAATAGTAGGTAAAACATAAGATACCATTTAGCTGATATCAAGTAAGATTTACGACCCACCTTTCTAAACTGAAATTAGACCAGAGTGGGTAATTCAATATATTCCAAGAAAGCAAAGCTAAGACGTCTCCTCCCATTTGTGCCAGGCTGTTCGGTGTTTTCCCTTTCCAAGTGGGAATCAGTATAATTGTGAAATAGAAAATTATTATTGAAATAAAAATATATGTTAACATTATCAGTTAAGATCATTTAATTGTCTTCACCCCTAGGAAGATGATTATCCCACCTGTTTCCAGCACTTTCTGAGATGCTAATATGTTGTTTGTCAAGGAGGAGCACATACCTCATAAAGATCTCAGTTAAAGATAGATGGTGAATGAGAAGTACTCAACCTTATTTTTATTTTTAATTTAATTTTATTATTGACTAGGGAAGGATATTCCTTTGGAAAGGACCCTCCACCTTCCACCATGAGATTGGGGTTTCAAGCTTCCAAAGCAAGCAAACCGGGGAAAGAGGCCATGTTGGCTCCCTTGTACCAGGATAGGGTGGTGTTGGTGGGTAACGTTACCATAGTAAAAAATCAACTTTTTATACTTTCTAGTACACTACTATGGCAGAGAAGCCAGGAGTGAGCATATGAGTAATAGGTGTATGGAGCTCAAGGAGGCTTTAGTGAAGGATGAAGAAAAAGTAATGCTTATGTGTATGAGGGAGGTTCCAGTGACTAGATTAGGATTGATGGAAGGATGGTTTCTCTTCTATCGAATTGGCCCACCATGCACATTTTTATTTGCTGATTTCTGCATTTTGGTGTTATGAAGAGTTCTTGTCTGAAACTTGAGGTTTGGATTTTCGTTCAGGGCAAGAGACACTTCACGATATCAACCAGCTTGTGCGTTCCATTGTTATCAAACAGATTACAGATATTTAAGTCAGACAGAAGAAATCAAATGCTCCCTTGCGCCCCCAAAAAAAGAACAACGAAATTGAGCTGAAAATATTTGTAGGATCGGGGATTTTCATGGGGGAGGTCTAAACCATTTATTTTCAACTGCTTTCCCTCTATGTTATCAACTATGTCGTATAGCCTAAAATAATCCACAACGTGTTACTTATGCCCTCTGAATTTTCTGTTATGATGTTGCTTTCTTATATATAATTTTCTTTTTGGTGCAGGTTGAATCAGTAGACAGTTTTCTACAAGCATTGGGTCTTGAAAAGTATGCAATTACATTTCAAGCTGAAGAAGTATGTAGTTTTCCGCTGTTATTTCCCATTTCAAACTTGCAAGAGCTTCAGAATATCACCTTATGCGCACTATTATTCTTCCAGGTTGATATGGCTGCTCTTGTACACATGACTGATGTAGATCTTAAAGCTATGGGAATACCAATGGTAAGTATCTTGAATCCTCAAAATACAAAAAAAAAACAATAGTAAGTATCTTGCTGGTACATGTTTTATGAAGGATTGATCTGGGGGCTGTCTTCAGTTTTTTATCTTTTCTTCTTTTCCTCAATAGAAAAGGGATCATAATGCATGGTCAGATTTGATTTTTGTACTCAATGGAAAGAGGCATTTTAATGAAAAAGGAGGGAATTAAGTAGCAGGAAACGTCTAAATTAGTAGGATGAGAGATTTGTGTAAATATTTTCACTGGAAAAAAAGCTTACATTGGTCATGGTAACTAGATGAGAATAAACCGTAATATTTTCAGAAGGCTTTTTGGTACAAGGTCATGAAAATTAGGATGTTGCGGTGAATTTGTGAGCATACTGGAGAGATAAGATTAGAAATGAGGATATTCGGGAGACCAAGGTGGAGTCTGCTTGATGGAGACTAAATGCGGGAAATGGGTTGAGTCGTTCGGACATGTGAGAGGAGATGCACAGATGCCTCAGTGCGGAGGTATGAGAGGTTGACTATGAATGGTTTTAGGAGAGGTAGAGGTAAATCGAAGAAGTATTGGGGAGGTGATTAGACGGGGCATGCGGCGCGTAACATAGATAGGAGGATGTGGAGGATGCGGATTAAGATAGTAGGTAGTAGTGCATTGTCTTGTTGACCATTCATATTTGTAGTGTTTTTATAGTTTCTTGTCTTTACGATTTGGTTACTTTCTGTTGATTCCTTGTACCTCAATTATCAATATTGTTTTGTTGTAGTTTCTATTCTGTTACTATTTGTTATTTTTAATACTTTCGTTCACTTTGCTTTTTAAACGGCCTTGAATTATTTTCAACTTTGAACCGAGGTCTGTCAGGAATTTTTCGATACATTAATGTGGATTAGTGTCTGATGATTGGGGTTATATATCTTTTCCTTCATTAAGTGCCAATTAAGATTTTCTTTTGTCCTTTGTTTTCACGGTTAAGGAAAAAAGATACTTTTAGCATTGGATTCACAAAAGTCTGAAAAATTGGGGGTTACATCTTCCTCTGCTAGCTTTGGAAAATCTATTTCCCTTTTTTTGGATGGGGGTGGGGTGGGTGGGTGGGGGGTTATAATATGGTTAGCAAGAGCTCCCTGCATCGTTATCGATAAAGAAAAATCTTTTTAAATTATTGTGTCAGCGGAGTCTTTAAGCATATGTGAAATGAAATGATTGACTAGTTATTAGCTCGAGGAATCAAAATTATACGGATATTATTGCTACTCGATCATCATCGATAAAGAGAGAATCTTTCTAAATTACTGTGTTAGCATCGCCAAAATGCTCAGCAAAGATGTTTGAATCAGGTCTTATTGTAACTAAGGATTTTTGTGATTCCGAGGGGATCTAATTACGGGAAAATCATGAATGGAAGACTTTCTTTCCTTTTAAATTCGACTTTTTAATTTTAAGAACGCTGATTTTAAAAATATGTTATTGTCCTTATCAATGCTGACTATAAAACTTAAGAAGCGGACAGCTAGTGCGTTTAGATTACGTTTTAATTTTTGGGAATGGAGTTTAATCTCTAGGAGTGCTTTTTAAAAAATATTAACATGTCAAATATTAGATAAGTTATAAATATATTTTATCAAAATGTATATTCTTTTCAATACGTAATTATTTGATTGACATATCGAAATTTGATTTAGCGAAAAGTTTGATATTTGATTTATTTCTGACTGAATTCTCTATCTTGTCAAATCCTGGGAATTTATGTTTTAATTTAAAATTTATTGCATACATGTATAACCTTCTAAACTTATTCTCATTTTTTATTTTGCGCTTCATTTCACTCTTGTTTCATTTTAATCCTTCAAACTTTATTTTTAAAAAATATAAAAAAACTAAAAAAAATAAAAAAAATAAAAAAAATAAAAAAAATAAAAATATTTTTAAAAAAATTAGAAATACTCAATTAAATAACGTCACTTTTTTTTCCGTCATATCATCCGATTTTAACTCCAAATATCTTTACTTTCGGTTTTAAGCTTTGGCTGCAATACGGGTAAAAACAAAGCCCAATGGCACAATACAGAGAAAAGATTCTAGTTCTTCTTAATAAAGCTATTTAAAAAATATTAAAATTTAACGGACTCCGATCGGATTGTCAATGTCTTTTTTTAAAAAAGCACGATGGACTTTAAGAAAATTAACGTTCTTTAGGTGGTTTATTTTTCCATAAAAATGCACATAAATTATGTTTAAAATTATTTTTTAAAAAAAGAAAATGAACAGACATCCATCTATTTTTATTTTCTTTTTTAAAGAAAACTAACATCTGTTCGTCTTCAATTTTTAAAGTAAAAATAGAGTTGACAGTATAAATAAAAAGCGATATTGTTAAAAAATACTAGATGGTACATACCGTTTGTTTTAACGCCCATACAGAGTTATTTGTTGTTTATAGGAGATGGCGGTGTCTGTAAAATTAGTCAAAAGATATGTGCCATCCGATATGAACGTCACAAAAACTTACTATCATAAAATTTGAGAGATTGTGTATGCGTTTGGCCTTAAAATTTTTACTTAGTTTATAAGATTTCGCCAGATTTTGAAAAATGAAAAAATCCCTTTGGATTTTGAATGCTTGTATTCTCAGAGTCCAAAATCAACCCAACATTTGAAGCTCTCTCTCTACTTCTCTCTCTCTCTCTAAAACCCTAAGACACTGAAGATCAAATTCAGGTTACATTTTCATTCTAATCCTTTGATTTCTTTGAATTTATCGCCTCAATTGTCTGTATTCTTCTCTTGTTCTGCTTGATCAAATCTAATTTATACAGTCTGCAAAATTTCGTGTATATGTTTGTGTTGTTACTACTATTAACAATTCCAATCTTTCGCTCCCATTGTTTGTTAATTAAGTATGAATAGATAGTTGACTGGTTGTTGTTATTAGTTGTGTGGTTTCTTCTAGGCATCGCAAAGTTAAAGGAAGGGTTTCTGTAGATTTTTGTCATTCAGTCTAAATTTTAGTCAAATTTGTGTTGAATCCTCTGAAGGGTATCCTTGGAATCAGGGGCGGAGCCAGGGTGGCGAGGTTCCTCCGAGCCCCACAGTCGAAGAAATCTTAAGAACAAATTTGATATTTCTGTATATATTGCATATTGAACCCACTTTAACGTAATTTAAAAATGCATTGAATCCGCGGTGAAAATCACAGCATTCGCCACTGCTTGGAGGGAACTGGTAAAGTTGCTGCCATGTGACCTGGAGTTACGGGTTCACCCCATGGAAACAGCCTCTTGCAAATGCAAGGTAAGGCTGCGTACAATGGACCCTTGTGGTGCAGCGGCCCTTCCCGGACTTCCGCGCATAGGAGTTTTAGTACTCCCGGGCTGCCCTTTTTTTGTATTTGAATCCTCTGAAAATTGAGTTTTTATGTAGCCAACACACTAGTTTTGGGATTGAACCGTGTTGGCTTGATTGAAGTTGTGTGGTTTCTGCTAAAATTTTGCTAAATTGCTGAGTTTTGTTTTTAAGCAGTTTTGATTTGAAGTGAGGGATCTTTTTTTCTGCTTTAATACTGTTAATATTGGTTTTGAGGTTACAATGTGGATTATGGAAGTTAAGTTTGTGGTCTGGGTCTTCTTTAACTATGTGTAAGATTCAAATTTGGAACTTGAATGGGCTATGGTTAAGCTGGATAACTTTTTCAAGCTCAGAAGTGTTAAAAAAGGTATTTGATTCAGTTGTACTGAGCTTAGTATTAAGCTGTAGAGCTTGAGTGCGCTTGACAGATGGAGTGCGAAGGGTTCTAGTGATACTCTCACAGTGCTATCAGACTGTTGATGTCCATGTTTTCCTTATCATTTATTGCAGCCTAACTTGAAAGCATACAACTTGCAATTCGCAAGTCTATTCATTTCTGTGTCTCACCGTGGTGTATGTTAAAGGTCCACCTTGAGTTTATGCGGAATTATATTTAGTGATTTGAGATACTTGGATAGTACTAGTTCTTCTTGTTGTCTTTTGCGTCTTGAGATATCAGATTATTATGAAAATAAATCCTAGCATAACTTCAAGTTTATCCTGTTCTAGATTCTTGGTATATAATGTCATTTGACATGTTCTTAGGTATCATACTGTCAAAGCTAATCCTCGGTGAGTACAACTGACCATAGTATGAGTACCCGAGAAAGAAGGGCACAACCAACTAGGCGTACAAGGTCCCGGTCGAGAAGAAATGTTGTGCTAAGTAATGGATCTAAATGCTGCGCTAGCCAGGTGAGAACAGGGTGGGAAGGAACTTCTATTGATGTTTTGTCTGGGGATACAACACATGGACAAACAGGTGCTTCTTTGACACCTGCAGCAATTGATGTTGAGGCACTTGATGATGATGTGATTATATCATCCCCTAGGGCGTTTGCAGCAGTATGTACTTTCCTTTATTCTGGTATTTTTCCTTCGTTAAGATTGTTTAGTGGTGCATCATGTTTGTGATTATGGCTGATGTTTCACATCAATAGCCTGTTTGGCCAACTTTTGGGAGGCCAAAAGTGCTTATTTTTTCTTTTCAAAAGTGCTTATTTTAAAAAGTAAGGTGTTGGCAAAACTTTTCAAAATAAAACAAATACTTTTGGGGAGTAGCGAAGCTTAAAAGTAGCTTTGCCCAAAGTACTTTGAAAAAGTACATTTAAGTAAAATATACTTAGAAGCACTTTTAAAAAGCTTGACCAAACATTAATTCTTTCTCAAATACTTTTTAAATTTATTGGCCAAACACAAATATTCTAACTTAAAATTTTTTTGGAAAGCACTTTTCAAAATAAATATTTAGAAGCTTAGCCAAGCAGAGGCTACAAATTTTATATGTTAGAGATCTTTTTATTTTGTATTAGGCTAAGAACAACTCCAGAAGGAATCAAGGACGGGTTATTATTAGCGATGTGGATTCTGGTAATTTATTCTTCTCTTAAGCCTTTTTTTCCTGATCAGGAGCTATAGAACTTTTTTATTTGCTCTAGATAGCCAGAATAGCTTAGAGAAACATCTCTTTTTCTTCTTCAATGGTTAAGTGGATATGGTGTAATTATAGTGTTCTCTTTATGGGTGGAGCAAGAAGATCTTCCATCTTTTCTTCGTTTTTTTTTCAAATTTAGATATTCTGGACCTGCGAAAACTCAAGGACTGTGTTTTCTGATGGTATGGAGAATTTAATTAATGCTTCTTTTGTCCTAGATAAATATAAAGCAGGATAATGATACAGGAAGATCAGAACCGAAGTGAGTCTTGAAGTGAGATAATACTTAGCCAGTATCGATAGAATTCTTTCTTGAGGGTATATTTTTCTAATCCTCTTGTGTTTTGGGAGGAGGATTGTTAGATAACAAGGTCTACATAGGGAATTTAGTATGGGTGTGGTATGGTTTTCTAATTAACTTTGCATCACAATTGCTTGAGCTGATGTATTTTTTGGGTTGTCCATTTTCGTAAGAGCTTGGCTTGATTTATTTTTTTCCATTACATGATTGGCTTTGGTTGGTTCATGGCTATTGCAGAGGACCGTACGCCTAGGGGTAACAGTCGTAGAAGAGTTTCTACAAATCAAGCAACAAACGGCGGTGATGTTCACATAGACCTAGAAGGACATAGCTGTCCAAAGGTACAAGCCATGCACTATAGCTGAAATCTTGTTTTCAAGCATTTTTTCTTTCAAAAAATATATTTCAATGGATCCACCATATCAAGCTTCAAAACATTATTGTAATTAATTTTGCTCCCCGTGCCAGAGAGTCGATCTAAAAAGTGCAATACCGGCACAACCAAAAGAGCCTACATTCAGCTGTCCAGTGTGCATGGGTCCATTAGTTGAGGAGATGTCAACTAAATGTGGTCACATTTTCTGCAAGGCATGCATAAAAGCATCAATTGCTGCTCAGGGCAAAATGTCCCTACGATGTAGGGAGGAAAATCGCTATGAAAGACACCATAAGAGTGTATCTTCCCATACAAGTTAAGTCAAAGGTTTGTTTTGCAGCTCCCTCACCTTTTCCCCTCTCTCTCTCACTGACTCTCTCTCTCTCTCTCTCTCCTGAATAAATGGATAATGACTCGTTCTTTTGTTCTTGTGTTGTAATCTTCTTCTTACATATAAAGTGCTAAGTGGTCGTTTGGTTCGCATTCTAGTTATGTAAGAATTATAACATAAGAGTTATATGCCTTGAATTATTCTTTTCCTTTTTTATCAGAATCATTTTTCTCTTGATTTCAAAATAGTATTTAGTTATAAAATTTCAAATCCAACTTGGAGTTGGATTCCAAATTTGGAAAAGTGCTCGAAGTTTTCCAAATCTATCTTCATAAATTTCAAATAAACTGTTCTCTTCTCTCCTTTGCAACCAAATCGCCCGTTAAAGTTTTGCTGCCTTTGCAGATGGAGCATCTCATGTCTTTTATAACATGGTTTACCATCTTCTTCGACAGGATTTGGCTATCATTTACAGGCCTCTGGAGGAAGTGTATGGCTTGTGAGAGTGGAAGAGTATGACTGGAAATACTTTATTCAGTTAACTTTTAGGACACAGTGAATGATGTACTCTTCCATTCTGTGCCTTTAAAAGATGGTGTAATTAGTAAATGGATTTGAGCTATACAGTGACATTTTTCTTTTACATCATTAGTGTAATATACCTTGAAGAAAGTCTGAACCCTTCAGTCTCCCTTCCTTTTTTTGATAAGTGAGAGAGATTCTCAAGCGTCGCGATTTGAACTCTGGAAAAATGGGTCTGCTATCTCCTTTCCTAGGGCTCCGTTTCTTTTTTATATTGAAATTCGATGCAGTGTCGGTGACACACGGTTCGAAACTTGGCAGATAATGAATTGTTCCTCACGCAACCCTTCCTTACTATGCCTTTTGTTTGTGGCAGGGTTTAAACTAGTGATGTGTGTCTAATTCCATACGACAGATTGCTCTTTTTATCACTAAATTAGATGTGTAGGGGCTAAGCCTCCCATTACTTTTAGATCTTATCCAATGAAGAGGCTAATTGAAAGGAGAATGGTTTTGGTAAAGGCTAAGTGCCCCTTACTTTTAGATCTTATCAATGAAGAATATAGGGAAAAAAGAATGGTTTTGGTGGACTTCTATCAATGAAGAAGAAAGTAGCAAGCAAGCTAGATTTAAGTCACTAAACAAAGATATGGAACATGGTCTACTAACAATATCAACCACTAGCAATAATGTTAGAAAATATTAGTGTGTATCTGGCCTTCACTGGATAGTTGGAAATCATTTTAATCATCTTGTTCAAAGAAAATAATTGAAGCCAACCAACCAAATCGATATAATCTTATAGGTGGGGTATAAGGGGGATAATGGGTGCACGGTTTTACTCATATCTTAGATGGTGGAGGGCTACTTCTGGAGTGAATCTCAGGCTCGAAATAAATTACTCAACAGGTGCTTCTAATGATGCTAAACAGGTGCTTTTATGTTGGTGGATGCATTTGCAGCACCTTTGTCTTGAATCTTAACAGATCCACTTAAAGCCTTAGCTTTAGGCTGTTGTCTAGGTGGTGTAGAGAAAGAGGTATGAATAAAGATTATTTTTTTTGGTACGGAGCGCCTTACCCCGCATACTAGATCTATCGCTTAAATCTAGATTAGTGGATCGATACTTCATAAATTCTGGTGATTTAAAAAAATTGAATTTCCTAATGTTATTGAATTGGATTTTAGTCGAGGCAAACCCTCCACTAATATATTGTACATGACCAATTCACTAAGCATAATGAAACACAAATTAATCAAAATACTAGAAATCATAGTAGCATCAATTATTAACAAAGTTCATCAAGTAAATTAAGTTTTCTTGGAAGTCAAACTTACAAAGAAACTGGGTGATTGACATTGAACCAAAGAAATACAAACAAGCTTGAACCATTGACCAACTCATCATGAAGCTCTAGTTGCCCTTCATGAAATTGAGCTCAAGAGTCGGATCTAGACGAGTTACGCTGAGTTGATTAAATACATTATTTTTATTCGGAACTATGTATCTTAATAAAAAGAAAAGAAACTTAAAAGAAATACATATGATAAGATCGCGCTCATACCCAAACAGACAAAAACATCAGGCACAAGATTGACCATCTTTGCCTTGAGTTAGACACTTTGCAACCATATTCATGATGTCCACAAAGGTTTGGATGCTAACAAATGAGGCATTAGCTGCTGCTTCTTCCTTGACATCATACTCAATTATTTATGCTTGTGATACATGTTTCTTTGCTCTTCTCTATGACTTCAAACTTAACCTTGTAAAATGTAAATCCAAGATCAAGAAGTCCACCTTCCACCACTTGAGCTATTTTCACCCTCTTTTCATCATCAACAACCACAAATTTCTCTTTGTGAGATGTCAAAAGTGGAGTGCCTGGTGGAAACTGTTACTCGAGGATTGATCCAACACCACCATCACCTTGAGTATATCTCGACCCTATGAGCGATATTCGGAAGCTCTTTGACTACAATATTTGCTAGTTGAATAGTGCATAGATCTTCCAAGCTTCATTTGCTGTCTGGGAACTTCAATCTCTTTAGAAATTGTCCCAAACATACTGTTTGATGAATGAAAAATATACTAGCTTTGAGGATGTTTTGGTTATTAGATGTTTTCCTTTCATGTACATTAAGTTATATATATACACACACCCTTGCCCAAAAGAAAAAGGATATTTTTGAGTGCTGGTGGACGAGTTGCACGTACGCATTCTTTGGTGAGAGGTGGCGAATGTCACGTCAAAGTGTGTCAGTGCAGCGTGAGTTTGTAGGACATTACGATTATCTAAAAATAAAGAAGGAGACATTTTTGGAGCACATAAGTAGGCCTGCCGCATGAGAGATGCGATGTTGACATTCTTGACTTACATTAGCAAGATGGCCGGCCAATTGTGAAAGGGACGCTAACGCAGTGCGCGAAGTATTCAGGTGTTGCGTAGGGTCGGTCGAATCGTATTTAGTACGGTGTATGATGTGGCGTCACTGGCGCAACATAGCAATCTGATCTTGATTCCTCCAACGGCTTCGTAATGGCCAGTATTAGTGCGCGCGAAGACAATTTTACTGTTATTTTATAAACCACGTCTTCGAATGTGATGGCATAGGTGAACCTACTAAGATGTAGTAGCTGGAATACATGAACCTAACCCCTAAAATGTAGCTTTTGTTACTTGCACGCATGACTTTTTTCATAATTAAATAGTTTTTTCAATAATTCACGTATTTCTAAAATCACTTCTTTTTTTTTTTTGGCCAAATCAATAAAAAGTTTGGCCAGATTTTTATTTTCGATGTAGCAATAGTTTTGAATTTTAATGCGTAATATTTTGTTTTTAATTAAATTAATTTTTTTTATTTTTTGACTTTTGGGAAACTCGTGAAATTGAATTTCTCTTTTCCTTTCACGAGCCAAAAAGGAAAACAACAGATAAAACCAAGCCAAATAATTTGCTTCGCAACATTCCAAATCTAGAAAAGACGATTCATAATTTGAAATTAAATATCGTATTATTTTATATATAATTTAAAATAAAAAATTATTAGATTCCGTGAACGCACATGCCATACTGTAGGTTTGTTCTTGGACAATGATAACACATTTACAATATATATATATATATATATATATATATATATATATATATATATATATATATATATATATATATATTATGACTATATATAATATATTAAAATAAAATAAAATATGTTTTTAAAATATTTTATGAAGATTTTAGTGAATTAATTATATATCGGTTGAATTTTGATGAGTTGAAATAAATTGGTAAAATGAAATTTCAGGCCAATATATAGATTGGTTAATAATCAGCCCAAGCAGACGGATTGGCCGATTATAATTTGGATCATTCATAAATAACTCTATTTTGAGATTGATCTTTTTATAACTTTTTATTTAACCATAATTAACAATTTTTACATTGGTATAAGTAATAAAAAATAGCCCGAAAATGTCCATAATAGAAAATAATAAAAAAAAAATTACCATCTCAGGATAATTAAGTTTAGTGACGGGAGTTATCACACTCCAAAGGTAAAAGAAATTATCTTTCAGACATAAATTATGTTTCAAAATAATAAATTAAGCTTAAGGCGTTTGTTGCGGTGGGAGGTAGCGGTGCTCCAGAGTGGAATTAGTTGGGTATGTGCTGGTGGCGCTCATTTGCGATTATCAAAGAAAAACTTAATACGTAGGTTCAATAATATATGCTTGAAAACATAAATTGAATGGCCTGAGTTAAACCTTTCTTGAATTAGTTCAACGGTAGAAGTTATGACTTGAATACAAATATTACTACAAAAATATTGTTAGATAAATCAAATATTATAAAGCATATAAGTAGACAAATATATTCTCTAAAGACAAACTTATGAAGCTAATTTTTGCTTAATAAAATTAAATCATCATTAAAAGTACTGTCACACATAACACCACTTTAGTTTGAAATGAGAAAAATGGAAAGTTAGGGCACACACGGAAATAGAACAATGGAAATTGTTAGCCATTGGGAGATGAGGAGAATTTTTGTGCGCAATGGTATACCTTTCATCTCTTTCAGAGCTTATTCTTTAAGCCATAGTAATATAGTGAAGGTAAGCTTGGGGTGAGTAGCGATTTATTTTGATATGAAGGAAAGTGAAATGTTTAGATGATGCTGTCCTCTGTTCGTCAAATGGTTAGAATGAAGTCTCTTCCTTCATTGTCGACTTCTCTAAATTGTTTAAGACTGTGATAAATATGATGCATTATTCTTCTGTTGTTTCTCTTTTTCGAAAAAATGCAGCAATTGGGTATCCCCAGTGGATTCATTTTGACTAGTGTGATTAACAGTTATTGCCTGATGCATCGTGTTGATTGTGCATTTTCTGTGTTACCCATTTACTTGAAGAATGGCATTCCATTTAATGTTGTCACCTTTAGCACCCTAATAAGGGGATTTTTTGCTGAAAATAAGGTCAAACATGCAGTTGAATTGTTTCAGAAGTTGGTGAGAGAGAAGATTTGTAAAGCCCAACAAAGTCATGTTTTTCAACTGTCATGAATGGGCTTAGTAGAAGTCATACTGAAGACTTTAAGTTTGCTCCGGTTAATGGAACAGGGGAGCACTAAGCCCGACATATTTAACTACCCATTGTCATAATACTTATACTGCAAAGATGGAAACTCAGATGCTGCTATCAACCTTTTGAACGAGATGAAGCAGAAGGTATTCCTCCAAACACAGTCTATAACTCATTAATTGATGATCTGTGTAGGCTTGGTCCGATATAGGGAATGGTTAGGACTTTGTTCTCTGAGATGGTGAAGCTTAATATTTATCCAAATGTACCTTCAACGTAGTAATAGATGGACTATGCAAAGAAGAAGTTGCTGCTGCTGAGAATTAATGAAACACATGATCGGAGAAGGTGTAGAGGCGATATAATCACCTACAATGCAATGATGGATGGATATTGTTTGCGTGGCCAGCTGGATAGAGCGACCGAGAATTTTTGATATCATGATAGCTAAGTGCATTGAGCCTGACATTATTAGCTATAACACACTAATAAATGGATACTGTAAGGAAAAAAAATTGGCGAGGCCATGAAATTATTTAAATGAACTTTCTCAAATGGATCAAAACCTAATACTGTTTCCTACAATACTATCTTGCGAGGTCTGTTTGAAGTTGGAAGAATTGTGATGCAAAAAAGTTATTTGATAAGATGCATCTACAGGGTCCATACCTGATTTGTACACTCACTGCACTTTGCTCAATGGCTATTTTAAGTACGGACTGGTTGAAGAGGCCATATTGCTCTTTGATAAGTTGGAAAGAAAGATAGAATATACTAATACTAGTATTGAATTTTACAATGTCATGATTAATGGATTGTGCAAAAATGGTAAACTCGACAAAGCTCGTGCGCTTTTTGAGAAGCTTTCTTTCATTGGATTGCTTCCGGATGTAAGAACATACAATTCAATGATAAATGGATTTTGTCTAGAAGGATTGCTAGATGAGCTTTAATGATATGCTAAGAAAAATGGAGGAGGCGGTTTGTATGCTAAACGATGTTACAATGTTTTTGTGCGAGGATGTCTAAGGTGCAACAAAATTGGTGGAATGGAAACATTCATGAAAGAAATGGCTGGAAGGGGGCTTCTCATTTGATTCAACTACAACTAGGTTACTGGTAGGCGTTACAGGGAAAATCCTTCCGTCCTTGACATGATACCAAAGTTTCACTCTGAATATTGAGGTGAAATAGTGAATAGTGCTTTCTCTTGGCTTATTAGGCTTTACTATCACAGTGAGAAGTGGCATCAATGCAATTACCGAAGCTAAAGAGTGGCAATTAGAACATCCCTTGAGCTTTCGAGCAGGCTTGCTTAGGAGGTACATCACTTTTGATATTTCAATTCTTTTTCCATACTTATTTATCTTGGAAATTAGATGTCACTGCATGCTTAATATGGGTGATAATGTGAGTTCCATATGTGTACACGTTATAAGTCTAGGAATATCATTTTCAGTGTTATTTAGTTATCTTCGTGTATTATCATTCTCTATCTTTTTATGAATCAATAACAGCTGCATGTAACTTTGAAATGTTTTGAGAACAGTCTTTTTGACAAGCTCAACCCATCCTTCTGTCCGTGAAACATATAGTGTGAATATATTTTATCTTCCTGAAATTGAAATAGAACTTATTCAAAACTGATAGGATATACTATAGATGAATGGTCAACACAATGTTCTAGTAATTTTAGAATATATTTTTGGAGGTTTATATATGATCCAAGAGTACTGGATGTTTTATTGAGAATTTATATTTTCATAGAACGATAAAATTGTCAAATATAAGTTCATTGGTCCTTGACTAATTGTCACGAGAATTCAGAAAGGGATGTCTCCATAACATCGAAGATGGAGGGAAGGGACATAGAAATCCGTTTGCACTTTACAATTCTCTATTTCCAAAATTGTGACTTTGCCCCTCTCTTTCTACCAGTAACTCTTTTTTGTAAGATATCTACATTGTGAAGGGGAACCTTAGTGCAACGGTAAAAGTTGTAGTGGCGTGTACCTAGCCAAGACCCAATATAGATGAACAGTCACCACCACGTCCGAATTACTTGAGTATATTGTTTTGGAGGTTTATGTATAATCCAAGAGTACTCGTTCCTATGTGGCTTGACCAGGTGTAATCTAAAAAGCAACTACTGTTCTAAAATCGCTTTCTATGTTAGCTGGCAACACAGCTAAAATCTCAGTATATAAGTTATTCACTTTAAGCTTGTCAGTGAAGCCTATCCAGAAATAGTATTTTGCGGTTTATGGTACACATATATTAATCCAAAAGAAAAGGGATTTACAACTGCTACAAATTAAGTGTGAGTCGATGCTCTTCGATGTACTAATTTATCTTTTATGGATTATTAGCTATCAGTTTTTGCAAATTATCTTAATGCACTTGAGTTGACACAGGAGCAAGAATTTTAGAAACTGTTCCTCAATAGTATCAACACCAAAGACGAAAGATTCTATAAACTACACAAAATATTTGATGCCAAGTACAAATGAAACCCGCATCAGAAGATTCTGGCCAAAGAGGAGGCAAACAAAAGATTTGGTTCCTTTCAGCGTATACAGAAACTTCTTACATAAGACTAAAGCAAAAACTTTTTTCTATCTTTTAACATGTTCAGCTAAACTTAAAACAGAAAATAAGTCTTCAGAGTATGTATATTCTGCTCATAACTCTTACATTCAGACTATAACAACATCAAAACGGCAAAACTATGCTTTTAGGTCAAATCCATAACCCTTAGTTACAACAAGTTGCTTTGGGGCATCCTAGATATGAGCTTAGAGAAAAGCACACTTCACTGAATCGTAGAGTCCCAAGAAACGAAGCAGATGAAAATCATCAGACTTTCACTTGATAACTGAATTACTGTTACCTATCAGTTTAGGTTTCTTTGGAGAGTTACTATCTGGTAACATCTAGTGGGGCTGTATCAGAAGGTGCAGAAGGCCCTTTTCCACCAAGCAGCAAACCTGTATTCCCATCCGGAGTGACCCATGAGATAGGATTAACTGTCACAACAGTAGATATGCTTCTGTCAGTGATGAGTACAAATTTAATCCTTGTTACAATCGCCATTCAGTTAATAAGTATATATTCTGTTCCCAGTAAACAAAAAGAGTGATGATCTCGAACTCAAGGATGATATCGGTTCACACGTACAAAAGCTAGCATTCAAAATGTAACAAGGATGATATCTGCGAACAGCAGAAATCCTTTGAGGAAGGAATCATATTTCTGCTAGACTTTATAACATTGAATCTTTATCTCATTCTTAGGATATCGTTCAACGGGCTCCTGAATTACCTTCTGATTTCTGCCAATAAATTACTCGAACCAGGTCTTTGCTGTATGAGGAAGTAACTCAACATCATCTCTGTTTGTTGCTGTTCAGTGATCAGCTAAGACTTGGCTATTTAATAGATGTTGTCCCATTTCGAGTATTTGTACTCCTTTCTCAATCTCTTATTTCTGTATTTGAAACAGGTTGAACAAAAACTCTAGTATAAACTTCTTCCGTGATGTGTGGCTATTTGACATGACAATGTTTGTTACAGAACCCATGGGAAAATCCTGGGAAATTGCTCCTTGATTGGTCTGCTTCCATATCCATCTGTCTTGCCCTAATAGGATTTTCCTACCACCTCCCAGTTTAATTTGAATGTACTTTGGGAATTTTCTCCATAAGTTTCTGATGAATTATATATGGTCCTCACTAACCCCATTATTTTTTCTTCATAACGTCTTTAGTTTTAAGTTGGTTTGAATTCTCAAAACTTGACTACATAATCTATAAAGATTATAGAATGACAAGATTATTCTTCCTTGAGTTGATAGTCAAAAGCATACTTGAAGTATCACGATTTTGAATCTCATGCAATTATCAGGTGTGTGGGTTTCCTACTTGAAATATCACCATCGTTCGGGTAGGAAAAGTGACAGTGATAGTTTGAAGTGTTTTGATAAACTTTTGTTTGATAGTTTGGGTGAAACTCCCAGTGCGCGATAGTTGGGGTATGAAATCAAAATTGTGATACTTTAGATTCGTTTTTCTCTTCTTCCTTTTAGGGATGACTCGTATTTGGTGTTTTGTTGTTTCTTCATGTTTTGAATTTAAGCTTGCCAAAAGTTCAGTTGTTGAACATGTTCTCCGGCAGAGAGGTAGATATGAGTTCTGAGCTTGTCACCCAAGACACAATAGCTGCGTCTTAGTTACTAGGTTCACACTTAAATATTTACACATATTTAATGAAATTCCTGTCATAAGTACATGTCTAAGCAACTGGGTTACGCGGTAGCTAACACACTCCCTCCGCCCCTGTTTTCTGGAAAACTAATTGACCTATTTGTTATGTTGCAGATTCACTTAGGTATCTTGTTGTGGTTGCATTGGAGTATGTGACAAGGAATGGTTGCTGCCTGAGTTCTGTATTCTTATCATTTGTTCTGTCCTGTGATTATTATTGTTTTGTAAAAATCTAAAAAATATTTTCTGAAGAAATATATTGCTTTGTCAAAAATAATATATCAGGTATAATTCTACCAGTTTGAGGGCGATAGTGTGTTTGCAGGCCTTATCCCTTTCTTTGAAAATAGTGAGGTAGTTTGATAGATCTCGATCAAGTAAAGCGGTTCAAAAAAAGAAAACAATGGGAAATATATTTCTTCCTTCAATATGTTGAAAAAGATGACACTATGATGTTGGAGAATTTATGATTTGGATCGAAACGATCTGCCTGTGAGAGGTAGGGATAAGGTGTATATATTCCTACTGTTATCTGTTTTGTGGGTATGTAGTTGTTGAACTTTGACAAATTTCAAAGTTAGAATTGTAACAATTATGAAAGCATTTTGCTGTGTTTGTTGGCAGTGATCCATAGGG
The DNA here is from genome assembly GCA_018107945.1 of Datura stramonium. Classification (NCBI taxonomy): domain Eukaryota; kingdom Viridiplantae; phylum Streptophyta; class Magnoliopsida; order Solanales; family Solanaceae; genus Datura; species Datura stramonium. The sequence continues at coordinate 209,389 of JACEIK010000090.1, read as the reverse complement.
ATGGTAATTGTGGTGATGGGACGGTCAATGCTTTTATTTAAAAAATTAAACAGGATAGAGCCGAGGTTGTAGTGCGATTTAAGCTTAAGCTGCTGCTTTTATTTTAATCTTTCATAATCAATATTTATTTATTTTTATTTTATTTAAAAAGCTCTATTTAAATATTTGAAGATGAGCAATATCACTTTAAATTATGAGACAACATTAAATAAAAGCATTTAGTAAAATAATTCACTTCTTGACAATAGTTATAAAATCAAAATGTAGTAATGATATGAAATTGCCATTACAAAATAATCCCTAACTAATAAATTTAAAAATTATTAAATAAAATTAAAAAATAAAAGATATTAAAATAATTAAATCGAAAAGAAAAGTTAAATTTTAATAACGAAAATAAAAATATATAAATAGGATTAAATAGGGCGGCGTAAAAAAGGGAATTTACTTGAGTTGGATATGGGTTTGAATACACTAGTATTTCTTATATCGCAACGTCATGTGGTTCTCACCGGGGATGCGGAAGTGTGGTTAACTAATAACCCATATTAATAATTTGATTAATAGATTAATAAATTTGGGTTATTAGTTTAGCAGTTAATATCCAGTTCTTGTCCAAATTGTGAGTTATTGGTTCGATTATCAGGCTGATCTCATTTTTTTAACGGTGATCGGTAACTACGACAATAATTTATTAAATTACAGATTTTAGCGCCCATTTATATAAAGTAGCGAAGATGAATTGGGGTGTCGATAGCCAGTGAATGTGATGTTGACCAATTTAAATTAAAATTGATAAATTAAAAAAGAGATAAAAAGTTTCTTTTTAATTAAAATAAAATATTTTTTTTAGTAATTTTTTTAATTTTTTTAATTTTTTTAATTTTTTTATTTTTTTCAATAATATTAATAACAAAACTTTGTATTCATTTTAATTTTTTTAATCTTTCTTTTTCTTTTTGAGAGAGTCATTCCTACAAAATTCGGGCACACCGAGATAGAATCGAGCAATTCAAAATTGTGGAAAGAGTTCATTGGAGATGAGGAGAATTTCTGTGCACCAGTGGTATTCCCCTTTATCTCTTCCATTTCGGCAAAGGCGATTACTGTCAGAGTTTATAGTAACGAATCCATTTCGGCAATGAGTAAACTTGGATAGACATCAATTTGAGGGAGGAGGTGAATTGTTTAGATGATGCTGTGAATCTCTTCCATGGAATGGTCAGAATGCAGCCTCTTCCTTCTATTGTCGACTTCTCTAAATTATTTAAGACTGTGATAAATATGAAGCATTACTCTTCTGTTGTTTCTCTTTTTCGAAAAATGCAGCAATTGGGCATCCCAATTAACGGATTCATTTTAACTAGTGTGATTAACAGTTATTGCCTGATGCATCGTGTTGATTGTGCATTTTCTGTGTTACCCATTTACCTGAAGAATGGCATTCCATTTAATGTTGTCACCTTTAGCACCCTAATAAGGGGATTTTTTGCTGAAAATAGAGGTCAAACATGCAGTTGAATTGTTCAAGAAGTTGGTGAGAGAAGATTTGTAAACCCAACAAGTCATGTATGCAACTGTCATGAATGGGCTTAGTAAAAGGGGCCATACTGAGAAGACTTTAAGTTTGCTCCGGTTAATGGAACAGGGGAGCACTAAGCCCAACATATTCAACTACAGCATTGTCATAGATGCCCTCTGCAAAGATGGAAACTCTGATGCTGCTATCAACCTTTTTAACAGGATGAAGCAGAAAGGTATTCCTCCAGACACTGTCACATATAACTCACTAATTGATGGTTTCTGTAGGCTTGGTCAGTGGGAAAAGGCTACGACTTTGTTCTCTGAGATGGTAAATCATAATATTTATCCCAATGTGTGCACCTTCAACATAGTGATAGATGGACTATAAAGAAAGGGAAAGTCGAAGATGCCGAGGAAGTAATGAAACACATGGACGGAAAAGGTGTAAGAGCCCGATATAATCACTACAATGCGATAATGGATGGACTATTGTTTGTGGTCAACTGGATAGAGCGAGGAGAATTTTTGATATCTTGATAGATAAGGGCATTGAACCTGACATTTTTAGCTATGACATACTAATAAATGGATACTGTAAGAAAAAGAATTTGGATGAGGCCATGCAATTGTTTCATGAAATTTCTCAGAATGGATCCAAACCTAATATTATTACCTACAATACTATCCTGCAAGGTCTGTTTGAAGTTGGAAGAATTGGTGATGCAAAAAATATTTATGCCAAGGTGCTAGCTGCCGGGCTCACACCTGATTCATGCACTCATTGCATTTTGCTCAGTGGTTATTTTATGTACGGACTTGTTGAAGAGGCGATGTCGTTCTTTGATAAGTTGGAAAGAAAGAGAGAAGATACTGGTATTGCAGTTTACAATGTTGTCATCAATGGATTGTGCAAAAATGAGCAAACTCGGCAAACTCGTGCTATTTCGAAGCTTCTTTCATGGACCTTCGAATGTGAAAACATACACTGTAATGGTAAATGGATTTTGTCTTGAAGGGTTGTTTGATGAGTAAACTAAAGAGTATTCTGAGAAAAATGGAAGACAAGTTTGCTTCCCAAACAATGTCACTTACAATGTTTTTATGCAAGGATTTCTCAGGTGCAGCAAAATTAGTGAAACCATCTTTCATGAAGGGAAATGGCAGGAAGGGCTTCTCATTTGATGCAGCTACAACTGAGTTACTGAGCAGCGTTATAAGGGAGAATCCTTCAGTCCTTGACATGATACCGGAGCTTCACTCGGTAAAGAATAAGTGAATATTTGTTTCGCTTAGTTTATTCAGCTATGCTATCACTGTGATACAATTTCCCTTTTATCCATGCAAAAGAATGACATCCAATGCAATTGCAAAAGCTGAAAAGATGCCAATTAGAATGTTGCTTGAGCTTTCCAGGGAGGCTTATTTAGGAGGTAAATCAATTTTGATATTTGGTTTCTTTTCCCGACTTCTTTTCCTTGGAAATTAAGTGTTATTTCACTTTTAATAGGAGAAGTAATGGTAACTATACTGATCAAGAAGAAAGAAATAATGGTGAATTTCCTTATGTACACCTTATAAGTGTTGTCAAAGGTGTGCTTAAGCCTTGGCGGAAAAAACATGTTGAATACTTGCCTCACTTGTCTGCGCTTCAATGACATCATCAAGGCTGTAAGACATATTTTTCATTGCCAATGAACGTCTCTTGAAGAAACGCTAAACAATTGATATTTCACTTTATGGTAATTAATTATATATATATATAGACACACACATAACACACACACACACATACATACATATATATATATATATATATATTCTCCATTTACTTTTTCCTTAAAGCCCACACTTTATTTGTGCTTAAAACCCCAATGGACCGAGGTTTTTTTGTGCTTTTAAATTTGATAACCCTGCACCTTATAAGTCTAGTACTATCATTTTTAGTGCTATATAGTTATTTTCAGGTGTTTATCATTTCTAATTGTTTTTAGAATCAATAACAACTGCCTGTTTTAGGAATTTCTACCAAGACAATCTTTTCAGTAGTTTCTAAAGTTGTATTATCATTTCTCATTGCTATCTTCAGGTAGTATCATTTCTCTCTGTAAGATCTTTTGTACTCCTTTTGATACCTATTTGGCACTTATTAATAATATTCTTACCTTTTGATTTTAATAAAATGTTCACTTGTCCTTTGACTAATTTTCATAGGAATTCGAAAGGATTGGACTCTGTCACATCATTGTCAACTTCTTAGAAGATGGAGGGAGCTGATTTCTTTTAAAAGTAGAAATCTGTTTGCAACTGTTCTTTTTCTTCTTTGCTTTGCTTTTAGACTATGGATTATAAGTTTTAAGTGTAAAGTCTGCTAGTTATTACTAGGTTCCATCTAGTTAGACCCATGGGTTTCAGGAGCAGAAAAGATCCCTTCAGGTGACTGACATTTAAGGCACCGTTTGGACCTTATTCTTCATGGTTTCTGGAAAAGGAGAAGGAGATAAAAAGAAGGGAAGACTTCAAAAAAATTGAAGAACAATCACTCTATGCTTGAGTGGCAAGGGCAGGTGGCTATGCTTATTGGTTTTTGCATCTGTCCTCTTGCTTCCTGGGTGAATTCAATCTTTCGTATTATGTGTATCTGCTAGTATTAGAGATTAGAGTTTAATTTAAAAAAAAAATTGGATGTTGCAGAAAATTTTTTAAATCTTGTTATTATTGGTGGACTTGATTGACTTCTCATCTCACCATTGACATTACACCTCTAGTTGATTTATATTTATGTATTTATATACCGCTTATGTAATATTGCTTCTGTAGGGAGTTTTCAGATAGCTGATGGGTTGTTTCAAAGCATGTTTAACTTTGGTGATTTTGAAACCTTGGGAAAACAAAAAGAATCACTGGAATTATTAGAGATAGAGGTATCCACCACTTCAAAGATTTCACCTTCTTCTAGACTGGCTTTTAGAGAGTTGGATCGTCCTCTTTGTTTTCAGTACTAGTTTTGAATTTTGAAAGTGTTCTATGATCATGTCTCCATGTGTAACCGTCATAGTTGTTGTTTTAAGATATTTTGCTGTCGATGAAAATATTGAATCTTGTGGACACTATAAGATATGAGTAACATTTTCTAATTTCTTCCATGTTTTAGTTTTAAAATATGATCCTGTTTAGATAAAACCCTGTCTTCATCATTAAGAGCTCAGTTGTGATCTTCTGTTTGCGATCTCTTGCCTTGACTTGACCATGTGAATGGAAGCATTATAAATAAGGTTGCGTGGGGGCTAGACATAAATTTGAAACAGGAAGATTACTGCTATTTGGTGACATAATAAAAAGGTTCTACATTGTCAGTGTAGTTTAACCTATTTTACTATATTATTTACTATCTTTTTCTACACTATCAAGCTTACTACATACAATTGTTATGTGTTATGAAGTGTCCAGATGGTGTAAAAATATATTTTTACTACAGTGTATAAAACAAAAATTAGGGAGTTACCAATCAATTTAGAGAAGTATAAGGGTATTGGCAAATTTTGGAAATGCTTGATTATGTGACTACTAATAACAAAGATTTAAAGGGATTATCTAATTTAGATATGATTTAATTGTTGCTACCTACTTGTAATTCTCGACGGTCAAACATTTCTATTTTGCCCAACAATAATTTGAGTTTAGTAGGCTGCTATTACATAATCCTAGACGGAAGTAAGCTGATAAGATGATATAGCTTAGGTAAGAATTCAAATATTGTTAAATAGATACCATCCTTCTATATGTCATTGGATTGTACCATTGGTTAGTGCGATGGATGAAATTTCTCCAAAAACTTTCTTAGAGATCTCGTGTTTGTATTTCGCGAATAAGAAATCCTTGGTAAGGACTGTTTCCCCCTTACATAGCTCTATGCAATGTGAATCTAGAGCAATCGGGCCAATAGGATACCAAATTGTTATACCAAAAATAAGGCATTTCAAGTAGTTTGTTAATAGTAAACTGTGAAATGTCTTAATAGTTGATAAGTCCTTTGTTGGACTACAAATCACAATAAAGGAAGGTTTTCACATTTTAAACAAGTATTGCATGTATGAACTCTGATAAATATGGTAAGTTAGTAATAACATTTGTGTATTATGCAAAGATAAACATGTTTCTGTTTCCAAAGACATTCAATTAGCCAGTGTGATTTAAAAATATCAAGCGACGAACTATGAGAGCCAATGGATGATTGCTTCACAGGTGAAGTATGCATTTCGAATAATGATACGCAAAGTGATCCAAATAGCTGCAGAGTCGGTTCTTTGAATCTCAACTTTGAGGAATTGGGTTAATATCTGCGTTATTGTATGTTGAATATTGGGAGTAGTTATTTCTTACCAATTTGGTCATTACAATAAATTCATATAATTAATATTTTTAACGTCATGAATAGTGAGATTCATTTCTAAAAAGCAGGTGCTTCATTTGTTGCTTTTCAATTCAAGCCCCATGGACTTTGTTGCTTTTGGGCTCTTTTCACTTTTAAAAATATTGGTTATGGATGTTGGTGTGGCTGACCCATTTTATCAAAAAAATTGCTTCATTTCACAAATTCCTCCACATAAATTAGTTGGAGGATTAAACACTGATTATTTGGGCGGATGCAGTTTCAAGCTGACATATTTTGATTAATCATGACATGGACTATACTTGCAAATGTGTCTTATTGTGTTTTTTTCTAGGAAGAAGTCAGTTCTTCTATTTCAGCCGCCTTAAATAACAGTTGTTAGTATTTGTCTAAAGAATTGCAACTTCTTGATTAACCATCACTAGGTGGATCCAGGTTTGCACTCTATGGGTTCAACCTTTTAAAATTGTTTGTATTGACATTATATTCTTAAAGTTATGGGTTCAATTGAACCCATTAATAATAATAGTATCCCACCTCGGCAAACGCTTGAAATGAATCATCATATAATTTGATTGTGGGCTATGCCTTGTTCACTTTTTCTTTCACATTTTTGTTCTTTTTTCCGTCTTTAGTCTGAGTAGTCTAATGTAGTGTAGATACTTCACCCCTTTTACCGCGCATATTACATTTTGGCAACAATTGTCTTTGCATGACCTGCTACTTTTGATATGGGGTTAAACAATACTCATATTATTTTGTTGTAATGACTGTCCTGTTACTATTTGTTGTTCTTGTTACTATCTTTTATTTCCTGTAGGTTCTTTTTCTGGGCTATGGATGATTTCTTGAGCGAAAATCCTCCAGAAACACTCTGCTGAAGAAATCAGAGATAAGGTCTTCATACAGTTCCTCCCCACACCTCACTTTGTAGGATTATACCAGGTATATTATTGTTTTTGTTGGGTTGGGGTTGGGTTTCTGGTTCACACATACAAAAGCTAGCATTAAAATGTAACAAAGGATGACCTGTGCAAGCAGTAGAAATCCTTTGAGGAAGGAATCTGATTTCCGCTAGACTTAATAACATTGAATCTTTATCTCATTCCTAGGCTATCGTTCAACGGGTTCCTGGATTACCTTCTGCTTTCTGCCAATAAATTACTAGAACCAGGTCTTTGCTGTATGAGGAAGTGACTCAAAATCATCTCTGTTAGTTGATGTTCAGTGATCAGCTAAGATTTGGCAATTTAGTAGATTTTGTCCCATTTCCCTTGTATTATTTGTACTTTTTTCTCAATCTCTTATTTCTGTATTTGAAACAGGTTGAACAAAAACTCTAGTATACACTTCTTCTTCCGATATGTCTGGCTATTTGACATGACAACGTTTGTTACAGAACCCATGGGAAAATCCTGGAAATTGCTCCTTGAATGGTCTGTTTTCCATATCCATCTGTCTTTCCCGACAGTTTTCCTACCATCTCCCAGTTTAATTTGAATGTACTTTGGGAATTTGCTCCATAAGTTTCATAACATAGTCTTTAGTTTTAAGTTGGTTTGAATTCTCAAAACTTGACTGTGATTTATAAAGATTACCGGGTAACATTCTTCCTTGAGTTGATGGTCAACGTACTTGAAGTATGCGTGATTTTGAGTGCAAATACGGAGTATCTTTTGTGTGTTCGGTAGAAAAGTGAGCTTGATTGATAGTTGAAGTGTGTTTTGATAAGCGTTGGTGATGGTTTGGTAGGAAACTTTTTGAGCTATCGGTATGAAGCTGAAAAATTGTGATGCTACCGTATTTGGTGTTTTGTTCTTTTCATGTTTGAATTTATTTCGCCAATGCTAAGTTGGTTGTAGTTTTGAACAATGGGGAATATATTTCATTTATCAATATGTTGAAATGATAGACAATGTGATGTTGGAGAACTATTGATCCAATTTGGATCGATAGGAACATTTTCATTATTTTGATTTGTTTCACTTGAAGCTGATTAGAAAATATTTTCTTTATCTTCACAAGTGATAGAGGTAAGGTGCATGTCTACCTTCTGCTCTTTGGATTATTTTTAAAATAAGATTTCAAGGTATGTTATGGTTGTTGTTGGGTTTCATGAAATTACATCCAAAATTACCTTGAAAATGGGGTTGTTTTAAGCTTTTGTGGTTTCAAGTTATGCAGGCATAGCGTAATATATAATTATATCTGAAGTCAAAAGAAATTAAGCTCAATGTATAAGTTCGGTGACACGAGTTACATCTTTTCTACTGCTTATTTTGGTGCATATTATATGACATTTTAGTATGTAATAAATTCACTAACTTCTAAGAATTAAATGTTTTCATTTTAATTATTTTTAATCAAATTATACCCTAATAAATATGATTTTTAATGTAAAGGATTCACTTATCTAAATAAGGAATAATTTTGAAAGGAAAAAATTTGATTTTTAAGAGTATGTAATAAAATTGTTTATTTTTAAGACTAAATATAAAAACTAAGAATATCGATTAATATGGTGATTAGAAAATGTCGAATTTAGGTTAAAAGCAATAAATGAGTCAAAAGCAGTAATTCCATCTCCTACGGTCTAAATATGAAATTTTTTGTAATAATTTTGAAATTTAAAATTTAAAATTTAAAAGTGTGATGGAAGGCTTTTTTTCATTTATGTCTACACCCTAATTTTTAATCATTTCAATTAGATCCATCTTTTCATTTAATCTCTATTGTTTGAGTTAATATCACTTTTTTAATAAGTGTTTGCATGAACTACAAATCTATTTGGAGTGATTTTAATTTTTATACCTTAAATTTTCAATTAGTTAAAAATTTTGTATGATCAAAATTAACTATCAAGTAATTTTGAGAGGAAGAATTAAAATACCAGCCAAAGAGGGCGTTTGTTGCAAATTGACTTATTTTTCTCCAACTACTAAGAGAGATTCCGTTGGCATCGAAGATGAGAATTCCTTTTCAGAGCTTATTCTTCAAGCCATAGTAACACAGTTAAGGAAGTGAAGTGCTTAGATGATGCTGTCACTCTGTTCCGTCAAATGGTCAGAACGAAGCCTCTTCCTTCTGTTGTCGACTTCTCTAAATTATTTAATACTGATAAATATATGAAGTATTCTTCTGTTGTTTCTCTTTTTCGAAAAATGCAGCAATTGGGTATCCCAATTAACGATTTCATCTTGAATATCGTGACTAATAGTTATTGCCCCAATTCATCGTGTGGATTGTGCATTTTCTGTGTTACCCATTTACCTGAAGAATGGCATTCCCTTTGATGTTGTCTTTTCTTTCATAAGGGAATCTTTGCTGAAATAAAGGTCAAAGATGCTGTTGAATTGTTCAAGAAGTTGGTTAGGGAGAATATTTATGAGCCCAACAAAGTCATGTTTGCAACTGTAATGAATGGAACTCAGCAAAGGGTCATACTGAGAAGACTAGAAGTTTATTCGGTTAATGGAACAGGGAGCACTAAGCCCAACATATTCAACTACAGCATTGTCATAAACTACAGCATTGTCATAGATGCCCTCTGCAAAGATGGAAACTCTGATGCTGCTATCAACCTTTTGAACGAGATGAAGCAGAAAGGTATTCCTCCAAACACAGTCACATATAACTCATTAATCGATGGTCTGTGTAGGCTTGGTCAGTGGGGAATGGTTAGGACTATGTTCTCTGAGATGGTGGAGCTTAATATTTATCCAAATGTGCTCACCTTCAACATAGTAATAGATGGTCTGTGCAAAGAAGGAAAAGTCAAAGACGCCGAGGAAGTAATGAAACACATGGTCGGAAAAGGTGTAGAGCCCAATATAATCACATACAATGCAATAATGGATGGATACTGTTTCCATGGTCAACTGGATAGAGCGAGGAGAATTTTTGATATCTTGATAGATAAGGGCATTGAACCTGACATTTTTAGCTATACCATACTAATAAATGGATACTGTAAGAAAAAGAATTTGTCTGAGGCCATGCAATTGTTTCATGAAATTTCTCAGAATGGATCCAAACCTGATATTGTTACCTACAATACTATCTTGCGAGGTCTGTTTGAAGTTGGAAAAATAGGTGATGCAGAAAAGTTCTTTGCTGAGATGCTATCTACGGGGCCCATACCTGATTTGTCCACTCACTGCACTTTGCTCAATGGTTATTTTAAGTACGGACTGGTTGAAGAAGCTATGTTGCTCTTTAATAAGTTGGAAAGAAAGAGAGAAGATACTGGTATTGCAGTTTATAATGTTGTCATCAATGGATTGTGCAAAAATGGTAAACTCGACGAAGCTCGTGCTGTTTTCGAGAAGCTTTCTCTAGTCGGATTGCTTTCGAATGTGAGGACATACAATAATATGATAAATGGATTTTGTCTTGAAGGGTTGTTTGATGAAGCTAAAGATATGATTAGGAAAATGGAGGGGAACAACTGTTTTCCAAACGATTTCACTTTCAATGTTATTGTGAGAGGATATCTAAGGTTCAGGAAAATTAATGAAATGGCAACTTTTATGAAGGAAATGACTGGAAAGGGTTTCTCATTTGATGCAGCTACAACTGAGTTACTGGTAAAGGCTATAAGTGGGAATCCTTCCATCCTTGACATGATACCAGAGCTTCACGTGGAAAACAAGAAGTGAATATTTCTTTAGCTTGGTTTGTTCGGCTACATTACAACTTTGATACAGTTTCTGTTTATCAGCTCAAGTGAAATGGCCTCCAATCCAATTGCGGAAGCTGAAAAATGGAATTTAAAACATTGCTTGGTCTTTCCAGGAAGGCTTATTGAGGAGGTACATCACTTTTGATATTTTGATTGTTTTCCCACTATTCTTTGTCTTGGGAAATCAGATATTACTGCTCTTTTGATATGATAAATAGTGTGAGTTTCCCTTATGTGTACACATTATAAGTTTAGGAATATCATTTCCAGTGCTATTTAGTTATCTTTGTGATTGTCATTTTCTATCTATTTGAGAATAAATAACAACTTCCTGCAACTTAGAAAATGCGGTGGAAACAATCGCTCTGATAGTTTCTGAAACACCAGTGCTGATAAGTTCAACCTCATCCTTCTGGCCCTAAAACATATAGAATCAATATTTGTGATTTTCCTGAAGTTGAAATAGAACTTCTTCAACCTTGAGTACTATAGATTAACGGTCAACAACCATATTTAAAGTATATTTTTGAGGTTTATATATATGATCCAAGAGTACCAGATGCTTTGTTGAAGAAGAACTTAACAAAGAACTTGTTCAAAATTGATAGGGTATAGAAATTGTTATAGCTATTCGAAGGTCGCACTCCATGTATTTGTTGTTAACAAGCTTAGAACACGGAGGGAAGGACTCTCTTTTGAAGTCATAGCTCTGTTTGAAATTCTTTTTATTTTAGAATATAGATTTTAACTTTTAGGTGTCTGCTTGTTATTTTAAGAATTTGGGGGAAAAGAGACCATGTCTTATCTTATACTTCAGCATTGTGTTATAATGCTGCCAATGTTAGTTAGTGAGATGGACACGGTTAGGCTTTCCATGATCTTGTGTCCATGTGTAACTTTGTCATAGTTATTTGTCTATGTTTCGCGGACTCTCCAAAAGAGTTATCCTTTGTCTTGGATCCTCAAAAAAATGCACTACTTTTGGAAAACAAGTTGTTTTTAGTTATTTCTACCCATTATCTCAGTAAAAAAATATTATATTAAAAATATTTGTATGTATCTAAGACAAAACTATAAGGATGGGGTGAAGTGCGATGATGGGTGTTGGTGGAGTCGGGGGGTGTGGAGGGGGTATAGTTGTGAGAGTAGGGAGGATGTTGTCTTGTTTTCATATTAGAAAGTCATTTCCTTGTTTTCTAAATAAATATTTTCCAAAATTTTTTACCAACCAAACACTAGAGAAAAGGAAAACATTTTCAGAAGGTATTTTTCTGCACACCAAGCACACCCTTTGGCATCTGAAAGATCAAAAGAATTTTGAAACATGGCATTTCACAGATTGAGTTAAGTCAGGTTTGATGTCTCAATAGACTCCTTTGTGAAATTATACCACTTGACCTCCAAGTGTTAAGGTCGTTAACTATACCATTTGATTTCAAATTATTTTGCAGTATGTCTTCAAATTATAGGCTTCTAATACTGGACTTAATGGCTGAGGTAGCTGCCAAATCTTCTGCTGGTACATGGACAATTGTATGGACCGATGGACGTACCAGTCTTGATCGTTACAAAGGAGATGCTAATATTGTATTCTGTAGTTAATGACTGGTGTCATCTACCTAAAAGGACTTAAAATAACTCAAGACTCCTTGAAACTGACAATTTCAATACTGATTATAAATTTTCATAATGAAATAAAGTAATCTTTGTTTAGTCAATTCCAGAACTTGCTTGCTTTTTGAGTAAATGTTTTTTTTTTTTTTTTTTATCGAGTCTCTGGTGCACTAGGTCATGTTTAAGTTGATTTTTGTTAGCTTATTTCATTTTAAATTCATATATTTTACAATTTATTGATTGTGCCTAACTATGTATTAGTATTAGTATATAGGTATTGTTGAGATAAAGAGCCTCTTGTGAAAAATTTTGTACAATAAATTTTTTATTATCATTATATTGAGGTGTTTCACCAGCTGGCTGTGATAAACTAGTTCGAGTAGGAAACTCAAAAAATCGGATACTTTAGGTGTGTTTTGACCCTTTACTCATATATGTATCATTGAGATTAAAATCTCTTGTGAAAATTTGATGATAATTTTTATTATCGGTTTGGTGATTATAGTTTAGGTAGAAACTCAAAACCGGGATATTTTTAAGAATTGTGTTTTAGGCCTTCATTCATATATGTATTGTTGAGATTAAATTCTCTTGTGAAAAATTTTGGTATCATTTGTAGATGTTTCCATTTACATTTGGTGATATATAGTTTAAATAAGGAACTCGAAAAATTGAAATATTTTATGTGTTTTTGACTCACGCATATATGTAGTATTGATATTAAATTTCTTGTAAAAAAATTTGCTAATAAATGCTATTATCATTTGCGGGTGTTTTGATAAACATCACGGTGATATATAATTCAGGTGGAGCTAAAAAATTGAGATATTTTAGGTGTATTTTTTACCCTTTGCTCGTATCTATATATTGTTGAGATTAAATTATCTTGTGAAAAAAATTTCTAATGTACATTTACAGCGATATATGGTTTTCCTTTCTATCTAACAATCATGGTGCTGGCGTCAATTTTAAAGAACTTCCTCTTTTAATGTTCTGCAACTATCGAGAACAGTTTACCATTAATACAAGCTTATACAGTGCGTGCAAGAATAGAATAATCTCTCGTGACCTTAAATACCAGTGTGTGACAACTGGAGATGTTGTGACTCTTCTAATGGTTGGTTGGCTTTTCAACTGTCTGATTCCCTTATCCAACTTTTCAATCCTTTCTCTCGTGAGACTGTCTATCCTCCTCATCTAGATTATTTTGTCTCTAAGATTATTATAACCAAGATTGCATCCATATATTCGAATGATTTTGAGGTTGTGGAAATGATTAAGCCCAGGAATCGGATTGCTGTGGTAGCTTTCTAAAAACTGGTAATTTGATTGGGTTTTCCGTCATCTTGGGTGTTTCTCACATGGTGATATTTGCGATATGATATACTACTACAAGAGATACTATATTGTGACTAATATAGGTGAGATTTTATCTGTCGACAACAACACTACTCTGAAGTTTAAGACGATTGCTATAGTACTGTCAATTATCAATCCTTGTACTTGCATAAAATTTTATCTCATAAAGACCACCACAACTAACGAGCTGCTGATGGTTCAAATAACTTCTACATCAAGTGTCAAGATTTTCAAGTTGGTTACAAGCTCAAACACCATGTTGGCAGAGGTAAGACAGCAGGAGATGGCGCCTTGTTCTTGTGTAACCATAGTTTTATGTCGGTTTTGGCTTTCAAATTTTAGGAAAAGCCAATTCTATGTACTACCAGACAACAATGATGTCCGACTGAGAATTTGCGGGAAATCAATACATGATAGACATCAATCATTCGATATGGTGGTGGCTTCCCCTTTCCCACTTTTCTTTAAAGGCGTCAACGCACTTGCGTTATGGATAGTTCCTGCCCCAAAATCTATATATCTATATAAGGCACTAGGCTGAGATTACAGCATGGCAAAAATCAGGAATCTAGTTTATCTTTTTCCTCCGTAGTTTTAGGTATTCTTCTAATTTGTTTTGGCTCTTCAACATGTCAAAGAAACTGTCTGAACTGTTGAATTCAGACAAATAATCACAACCACAGGAATTCCTGGTGCAATTTATCTTTTATATTTTCTGAATTTCATAACTCAGTTGTTTCTTTTTGTGGGGCTTCTCCCTTTGGTCATCAATGTGATAGTCTGTTCCGAGATTTAAGTTAGGTGTTTTATGAATTTAGTGATCTGCTATATTCTATCTTTCATGAATTTGGATTGACTTTTGAGTACATGGTGATGAGAACTTTTAAAGACAATTGTGATGAAATTGGAATTCAGAAAGGGACTGCAGAGAGAGAAGTAAGTTTGCTGCAACTCGATCAGGTAATTGAACTTCATTACATACTTTAACAATTTATATTTATGAATTCGGTGAAGCGAAGAGAGACACCATTTAACATGAAGGCTTGGTACGTTTGAATTTTCGAGACATAAAGTTCTTCGTGTCTTTTGATTTCTTCTGTCTTTGCTGCTATTGGAATTGAAAACTCTTAAAGTTTTGATTTGCTTAGCGATGCTGCAGGTGGGCGAAATTCTTTTCCTCCGTTGGTTGATCTATTTTCCACAGGAGAAGGCTTAACAGCGTAAGAAATAGAAGCGCATGAGTTTGTTCGAAAATATGGAAAATGTGCATTTGTATTAGCAATCTTTACATGCTAATCCTGTGAATATTTCTCATTGAATTTCTTCGTGACCTTAGACATTGCTTAATTTTTACTATATCATAGATGTGGGTAAAATACTTCAGCTAAAAAGACATGCTATGTTGCCGTAGAATGTGTTTTCTGAACTAGAAATTTGGTTTCCGTAAGCACTCTTTACAAGGCTCACATATGATGGACATATTACTTTTTTAAGATATGGAATGGTGTTTTGTTTCTTTTTTAGTTTAGAGAGTCTGTTTCATTTAAGAATAGTGGTGCATTTGATAAGGAGTTGACTAAATTTTAAAAAAGTGTTCTCGTATGTCTGTTGAATTAGTTTTCATAAATAATTATAAATCTTTTAATCATTAATTTGATTTTAGTATACTTTATTTCACATGCACTACAATACTTTAAATTCTGTTACTTAAAAAATATGTCTAAACCTTGCTCACGAGTCTAATTGCTTATATGTGTTGCGGCATATAGGCCAATTTTTAGAATTTTCTGTTTGAACGTAAGTACATTGGCAATCCGTTTCTTTCTTTAGTTTTAAAGGGTTGACTATTTTATTTAAAGTTGTATATTGCTTATATGTAGATATTAGACATGTGAAGTGGAAAACCCTCTACAGTTATGCAACTTAAAAACATGCTAAAACTTTGAAATAGTGTCGAAAAATAATAGAGAAGATTCAAAATACGTCGTATCGCGATAGTAGAGAGAAATTTATTGATTTCTAATGTTCACTTGAAATAATTATCTCATGTCTCTTGTTGTTTTATTATTATTAATTTATCGTGCTAGTTATAAATCGAAAAATCGAACCAAATCGATGATTATTTATTTTATTTGGTTTGGTTTGATTTTATGGATTAAAAATCGACTAAATTGATTTGATTGATTTTAATTAAAGAATTGATCCAAATCGAACCATGAACACCCCTATATATGGTTATATGTATGTAAATTATTTTGTGTGCTTAATTTGTTTAAATATTTATAGCAATAATATAAAAAATAACTCTATGGTTTTTACATAGAAAAATCTATTGAGTGTCATAATATTGAATGAGGCTTTGGTTACTAGATCTCAAAAGAAAAAAAAGATTAGAAAAGGACCGATCGTGTTCGCCGTTCAAGAGAAATTTTGAAGGCTCGAACTTTTTGCTAGCTTTGAAACATGAGCCGAAGGATATCTCATCCATTTTTTAAAACGTGAACTTGTATCGGACACGGATATCTATTTATTGCAATATAGTATAGCATGTGATTTTCCAAAACAATAATTACTTTTGTAATGACAATTAGAATGATATTAACTCCTATTTATTCATTATGGTAATGCGCGGATGTTCCATAATTCCATCAAGTGTCAAGATTTTCAAGTTAGTTACAAGTTGGTTTAAAGTTGCTTTCTTAGAAATGCACTTTCTTTCTTTAATTGATAATCACAAATTAAAGAACTATTGTCTGATATATGAAGCTTGCTAGTGATTGATCGCCGATTGAAATTTCGAGTCGCGTTGGGTAAATGAAACTATTGATCCTCCTAGAAGAGATCAGGCCCGGACAAAACAAAGAATTATTGGCTAAATTTTTAAATTATATATAAAAAAAAACCTCTACTTTTTTGTTTTTTTAAAATTTTAAATTAATATATTTCAAGATATAATATAACTAGAGGAGTTAAATGGCGGGTTGAGTTGAATTTGAATGGATCAAAATGGGTTAAGTTGATAAATGGGCGGGGTTATGCGGCGAAATGGATTAAAGTGCGGGTCATAACCCAACTAAAAATCCAAATTCTTGCTAAGTTTGAATTGGGCAGACATGCTTGCTCACCCAGTCGCGCTGGAGTGCGAAGTGTTGCGAGCACGAGCCGTAGCACTGCGAGTCGCATAAGCGTGACTTTGTTGACAAATCACATAATAAAAAATCATTACTCAAAATCTTAGCCCGCACTAACAACTTCCACAATTCCTTTATACGTAGAATACTTAATGACTAAATGCGTGCAAAAGCAGAAGTTGAGGTGAGAATTTCATGAATGTTAACTTTGTGTTGTTCCAATGTAAATTTATCTCCAATCAATACTATAAAAAATATAAAAACATAAGAATATCTTGAAGGAAGTTAATACAATACTTTCATATATGTAAGTAGCATTTAAGGAAACATTTGACATCAAATCACTAAAATGTACCATATCATTCAACTTATTCGCTAACTTTTCCAAGAACAACATGATCAACAATCTATCATATCATCATATGTAAGAATTCAAAACTAAACATAATAAATTTTTTACCCTTTTAAGGTAAAGAAGAATCATTACTAAAGCACATATCATAATTCATTAGAATATCATATAACTCATTAGAAGGAGATACTTACCAACATGAAGTCAATTCTATGAAGGAAACACATTAAGAAGAAGATGAATTAATTATTTGTCCAAGTTTGAGTTTTTAGATGAGAAATAGTTAACAGTTTTCATTGCAATATTTAACCTTAGCCTTGAAACAAAAGGGGTGATAGTAAAAGTTATTGGACCTTAAATTTGAGCTAATATAATAGACAACCATTCATCAATTTTTATTGCAAATGCCATGTCGATTTGTAGGCAACTTTTGCAGTAAATCTGATGCAAGATGGTTAAAACTCAAATTACCTCAACAAGAAACAACCTCTTACTCTTCTTTTTTTTGCATTTTTATTTGATATATGTGAATTGACAGGATAAAAAAGGTTCTACATTGTCAGTGTAGTTTAATCAATTTTACTATATTATTTACTATCTTTTTTTTTTGCACTATCAAGCTTACTACAGGCAATTTATTACGTGTTATGAAGTGTCCCGATGGTGTAAAAACAGTGTATAAAATAAAAATAGGGAGTTACCAATCAATTTAGAAGTATATAAAGGTATTGGCTAATTTTGAAATACTTGAGATTATGTGACTACTGATAACAAAGATTTAAAGGTATGATCTAATTTAGATATGATTTAATGTGATTTTCGATGGTTAAACATTTTTCTATTTTGCCAACTAATTAATTTTGATAAAAACAAGTTGCAAAAATTAGATAAATATAGAAGGAAATTACTGATAAGATAATCACTCTTTTACTATATTACATTTTGGCAACAATTGTCTTCTTATGACCTGCTGCTTTTATTAACAGTAGGGTTAAACGGTATTTTCATATTATTTTGTTGTGATGAGCATCTGTTACTATTTGTTGTTCTTGTTACTATCTTTATTTCTTTTTGTAGGTTTTTTTTTCTTGATTGTTTGAGATGATTTTCTTGAGCCGAGAATCTCTCGAAACGCTCTAACTAATTAGAATAAGGTATTCGTACGAGTCTACATAAAATAGCCTCCGGCTTTGTGGGATTATATTGGGTATATTATTGTTTTTGTTGGGTTGGGGTTGGGTTTATCGGTTCACACATACAAAAGCTAGCGTTCAAAATGTAACAAGGATGATATGTGCAGACAGTAGAAATCCTTTGAGAAGGAATGCGATTTCCATGGAGCAATAACGTTGAAGTATGCGATTTTCGAATTTAAATGTAAATTATTAGATGTATGAGTTTTCTATTTGAAATATCCTAGATTGTTCGAGTAGGAAAATTGAGCAATTGATAGTTGAAGTGTGTTTTGATAAACATTTGGTGATAGTTAGGTAGAAACTTTTGGTATCGGGTATGAAACTCAAAAAAATTGTGATCTTTGATTTGTTTTTCCAGCTCTTCTTCCTTTTAGGAATGACTCGTATATGATGTTTTGTTGCTTTTTCATGTTTGTATTTCACGCGCCAATACTAAGTTGGTTGATTTGAACATGTTCTCCGGTGGAGAAGCGAGATATGGAGTTACGAATTTGTCACGAACACGTGGCTCGTCTTAGTTACCAAGTTCACACTTGTCTTTCACATATATTTAATGAAATTCCTGACATAAGTACATGTCTAAGCAAAAGCGTATCGCAGGTAGCCAATACCTCCTCTTTTCTTGTAAACCAATTGACCTATTTGTTATGTGCAGGTTCATAGGTATCTTGATGTGGTTGCATGCTGCCTGAGTTGTATCTTATCATTTGTTCAGTTCTTATGATTAATTATGTATTTATGGAAAACCTAAAAGTATGTTTAAAGAAATATATTTTCATCAACAACGTATCGGTATAATCCTACAAGTGGAATATGGGGAAGATAGTGTGTATAAAGATGTTATCCCTATGTTTGAAAATAGTGAGGTTGTTTTTGATATATCTCATTTCAAGTAAGCGGTTGGGAAAAAAACAACGGGGAATGTATTTCTTTTATCAATATGTTGAAATGATAGATATTGTGATGTTGGAGAACTTATGATTTGGATCAATTGGAATATATTCATTATTATTTGATTTGTTTCACTTGAGCGTTGAAAATAATTTGTTTACCTCTAAGAGGAAAGGTGTGTGTATATTCTATCCTCTTTGGATCCTCACTTTTTTTATAAAGATTTTATTTGGATATGTTATTTGTTATTGAGTTTCGTGAAATTCATCCAAAATGACCTTGAAAATGGGTTGTTTTAAGCTTTTGACGAGGTTTCAAGGTTACAACTTTCAATGACACAAGTTATCTCCAAGACACAAGCATAATATATAAATTATACCCAAAGACAAAGAAATTAAGCTCAATGTATAAGTTATTAAATATGATTTTTAATCAAATTATACCTATTAAATATGATTTTTGGTCATGTAAAGTTCACTTATCTAAATAAGAAAATAATTTGAAAGGAAAAAAAACTTGATTTTTTTTTTAATTATGTAATAAAATTGTTTATTTTAGGGCTAAATATAAAAACTAAGAATATCGATTAATATCGTTAAGAAAATGTATAATTTAGGTTAAAAGCATGTGTTATACGTATGAGGAAAGGTCAGGAAAGGCGAACGAGTGTCAAGTTGAGATTTAGCGAGAGGAGGCGAACCAAGCTCTTGAGAGGGGCAAAGTGGCACGGGCTGGTCCTCAGCGTTATGACGTGGCATGGAGGCTGAGCGGTGCATTGGCCAACGTGCCCACGTTGTCTTGCGTCTCAACCCCAGTATATATAGACCTCACCCTTAGATTTCTTGATAATTTTCATATACAACTCTACAGCGAGTTGAAGACGAAGGAAACATTTACTTTTCGTTCGATTGCAGCTAACGAGTCAATTCAAATTAACCGGATATGAAGTATAAGGCTGCAGGCATATTCCTGCGAAGTTAGTTTATTGAAATTACGCCGGCGAATCGTCGTCTCGCCGAGCCCAAAGTTGTTGGAATTGCTTAAACTAGTGTCAATACGATCCCGATGCTTAAAGTAAGCATCTCTCCCTTCTAGACCTTCGAAATAACGAGGTTTCGGCTGTGTTACGTAAAATAAAATGTAGTTAATATTTATATATAAAGTTTTCCTTTTTCTAGAATTTAGTGTTAAAACTAGTCTTATCTTTCCCGTAACTCGATTTAGGTTGAAGGGCGATTGAACAGTGGCTTCTTGATTAATCGGTAAACAACGTCGAGGTATGTTAAGGCATTTTCTTTCGGCAAGTTAGTTTCTTAAATATAGCGTAATCAATGTGAATCCCGATAAGTATGTCGAAGTATGTTACCATGTTTAGTTATGCGTTGTTGGTTGAGACTTGTATTTATTATTTTGAAATTTGGATTATGTCTGTGTATAACTTTCGTGATGGCCTTGAGGTTAATAATTTGTATGTTCTAGGCGAGGATACTCCCGCTCTACGGAGTGGCATGTCGTCACGCGAGGACGAAGATGGGGATCCGGATCACCGCCCTTTATGTCGTGGTTGGCCTTATACACACCTCAGTCGACGCTTACGCACAGGGTGTAGATATCGAGTCCTCCGGACGAGGCACAACTATAGTCGAGGGCGCGGGCGGTGCCGAACCATGGGATCGGCGGGACGCTTATAAATTTGGTAGTTGACTCGGTATGACTGGATAGAAAATTGTATCGATTGAAGTGTACTCCTTGCTGGGCTAGTGGGGGCCCGGGTGGGTTGTTACGTGGCGATTGTACCTTGGAAACATGGGGGCAGTGAGTTTATGTTCTTTGAATTCTTGATAGTTACATAGTAGGACGCCTCGTTTGTCGGGTATGACCCTTACCCTCGCTTGTACGAGTTATGTTTAGTCCTAATTTCACTACCCCGATCGGCTTGAGTCTAGTTTTCTTACTTTAGTGTGTCCCAGTTCTATTTCTTACTTTCGGTCATTTCGATTATTGTTTACATACTCGTGCACAGTAGTGCGACGCCTCTTACAGGAGCCTTTGCATTGCTAATACCCAACGGTACCACATGAAACGGAGCGAGGTTCCTCGTAGTTCCGATCGGCGCGCAAGTCGCCGACTCCTTTCTTCGGGCTTGTGTGATGAGGTTTCTTAACTTTGTTTGTACGGTACGGTAGGCGGGGCCTGTCTGAGCCGTGCTATTACTCTAGAGGCTTGAAGATTGTATTATTTCTCTGTGTTAGATGTATGGTAGGTGTGGGGGCGTATGTGATTTAGATTATGTGTGTTGGCCATGTGGGGCCTTGTGTAGTTGTTAGTTGATGGCACTTTGTCGGTCCTGCTTTCGATTTAGTATCGATTTTGCTTTTCGGTTATAACTAGATATCATGGTGGCCTTGTCGGCCGCATGGGACTCCCTATGTTCGTTCGTTTGCGGTTAGGCTGTTTATTTTCACCCAATTGGGGCTACCCGAACCGTATCAGTAGGGTTGTATTCTGGCCAGCTATATAACCGTTATTTTCTTGATTCTAGAGAGTCTTAGAGCATTCTTTCGTCACTTGAGACAGATCTCAACTCAGCAGTTGATCTGTGGAATATAGTGTGATGTGCCTCCTAAGGCGGGCGTGACATTTACGGTCAGAAATATGAAATTTTTATAATATTGAATCATTCATGAACATCACAAAAATGATTAAAAGCTATCATAACTCCTACGTAAATAGTGG
This sequence comes from Datura stramonium, assembly GCA_018107945.1. NCBI lineage: Eukaryota > Viridiplantae > Streptophyta > Magnoliopsida > Solanales > Solanaceae > Datura > Datura stramonium. The sequence continues at coordinate 187,515 of JACEIK010000090.1, read as the reverse complement.
CCCATGCACTCCATTCTGTTAGGAGTTAGATAAAATCTCGACTCACGATGTATAAACAAAAATCAATTCTAAAGTAAAGTAGCGAGAATAAATTGAATTTTGAAATTAAAATTTTGCTTTTAAAATTACCGCGATCGGAATAAAATAGTCCATAAAAATAAAGAAAAAAAGGAAGAGAAATAACACGATAAAAAAGATGAGCATGTTAATAAAGAAGGAAATAAGAATGATGATATATGCTTAGGAGAAAAGAAGAAGAAAGAAAAGTGAATTGAAAATATAATGAAAGAGATAGAAAATTTAAATTTTGAAATTTAAAATTTAAAATTTAAAAATATTTTTAATTTTTTTATCTTTTTTGATTTTTTTAATATTTTTAATTATTTAATTAGATCCACCTTTTCATTTAATCTCTATTGTTTGAGTTAATATCCCGTTTTAATAAGTATTTGCATGAGCGCCTCTATTTGGGGTGATTTTCAATTTTTACACCTTAAAATTTTAATTTTTATTAGTTAAATTTTATAAGATCAAAATTAAATATCAGTAATTTTGAGAGGAAGAATTAAAATAGCAGCCAAAAGAGGGGGCATTTGTGCAAGTGGCTTGTTTTCCTCCGGCAAAAATTAGGGCACACTGAGAGTGTTGTGGAAATTTCAGTAAGAGAGATTCATTGGCATCGAAGATGAGGAGAATTCCTTTCAGAGCTTATTCTTCAAGCCATAGTAATACAGTAAAGGGTAAACTTGGGGTGAGTAGCGATTTTGATATGAAGGAGGTGAAGTGCTTAGATGATGCTGTCACTCTGTTCCGTCAAATGGTCAGAACGAAGCCTCTTCCTTCTGTTGTCGACTTCTACAAATTGTTTAATACTATGATAAATATGAAGCATTATTCTTCTGTTGTTTCTCTTTTTCGAAAAATGCAGCAGTGGGTATCCCAATTGATGGATTCATTTTGACTAGTGTGATTAACAGTTATTGCCTGATGCATCGTGTTGATTGTGCATTTTCTGTGTTACCCATTTACTTGAAGAATGGCATTCCATTTAATGTTGTCACCTTTAGCACCCTAATAAGGGGATTTTTTGCTGAAAATAAGGTCAAACATGCAGTTGAATTGTTCAAGAAGTTGGTAGAGGAGAAAGATTTGTAAACCCAACAAATTCATGTTTGCAACTGTCATGAATAGTCTTAGTAAAGGGTCATGAAGACTTTAAGTTTGCTCCGGTTAATGGAACAGGGAGCACCAAGCCCGGCATATTTGAACTACAGCATTGTCATAGATGCCCTCTGCAAGATGAAACTCTGATGCTGCTATCAACCTTTTGAACGAGATGAAGCAGAAAGGTATTCCTCCAAACACAGTCACATATAACTCATTAATCGATGAACTGTGCCAAGAACTTGGTCAGTGGGGAATGGTTAGGACTATGTTCTCTGAGATGGTGGAGCTTAATATTTATCCAAATGTGCTCACCTTCAACATAGTAATAGATGGTCTGTGCAAGAAGGAAGTCAAAGACGCCGAGGAAGTAATGAAACACATGGTCGGAAAGGTGTAGAGGCCAATATAATCACATACAATGCAATAATGGATGGATACTGTTTCCATGGTCAACTGGATAGAGCGAGGGAGAATTTTGATATCTTGATAGATAAGGGCATTGAACCTGACATTTTTAGCTATACCATACTAATAAATGGATACTGTAAGAAAAGAATTTATGCAGGCCATGCAATTGTTTCATGAAATTTCTCAGAATGGATCCAAACCTAATATTATTACCTACAATACTATCTTGCGAGGTCTGTTTGAAGTTGGAAAAATGGCGCTGCAGAAAAGTTCTTTGCTGAGATGCTATCTGCGGGGCCCATACCTGGTTGTACACTCACTGCACTTTGCTCAATGGTTATTTTAAGTACGGACTGGTTGAAGAAGCTATGTTGCTCTTTAATAAGTTGGAAAGAAAGAGAGAAGATACTGATATTGAATTTTACAATGTTGTCATTAATGGATTGTGCAGAAATGGTAAACTTCATGAAGCTCGTGCTGTTTTCGAGAAGGTTTCTCTAATCGGATTGCTTCCGAATGTGAGGACATACAATAATATGATAAATGGATTTTGTCTGGGAGGTTTGTTAGATGAAGCTAAAGATATGATTAGGAAAATGGAGAACAACTGTTTCCAAAACGATTTCACTTTCAATGTTATTGTGGGAGGATATCTAAGGTGCAGGAAAATTAATGAAATGGCAACTTTTATGAAGGAAATGACTGGAAAGGGTTTCTCATTTGATGCAGCTACAACTGCGTTACTGGTAAAGGCTATAAGTGAGAATCCTTCCATCCTTGACATGATACCAGAGCTTCACGTGGAAAACAAGAAGTGAATATTTCCTTAGCTTGGTTTGTTCGGCTACATTACAACTTCGATACAGTTTCTGTTTATCAGCTCAAGTGAAATGGCCTCCAATCAATTGCGGAAGCTGAAAAATGGGATTTAAAACATTGCTTGGTCTTTCCAGGAAGGCTTATTGAGGGAAGTACATCACTTTTGATATTTTGATTGTTTTCCCACTATTCTTTGTCTTGGGAAATCAGATATTACTGCTCTTTTGATATGATAAATAGTGTGAGTTTCCCTTATGTGTACACATTATAAGTTTAGAATATCATTTCAGTGCTATTTAGTTATCTTTGTGATTGTCATTTTCTATCTATTTGAGAATAAATAACAACTTCCTGCAACTTAGAAAATGCGGTGGAAACAATCGCTCTGATAGTTTCTGAAACACCAGTGCTGATAAGTTCAACCTCATCCTTCTGGCCCTAAAACATATAGAATGAATATTTGTGATTTTCCTGAAGTTGAAATAGAACTTCTTCAACCTTAAGTACTATAGATTAACGGTCAACAGCCATATTGAAGTATATTTTTTTTGAGGTTTATATATGATCCAAGACAACTTAGAAAATGCGGTGGAAACAATCGCTCTGATAGTTTCTGAAACACCAGTGCTGATAAGTTCAACCTCATCCTTCTGGCCCTAAAACATATAGAATGAATATTTGTGATTTTCCTGAAGTTGAAATAGAACTTCTTCAACCTTGAGTACTATAGATTAACGGTCAACAGCCATATTTAAGAGTATATTTTTTGAGGTTTATATATGATCCAAGAGTACCAGATGCTTTTGTTGAAGAAGAACTTATTCAAAATTGATAGGGTATATAAATTGTTATTGCTATTTGAAAAGGGTCGTACTCCAAGTATTTATTGTTAACAAGCTTAGAGCATGGAGGGAAGGACTTTTTTTTGAAGTCATAGCTCCGTTTGGAATTCTCTTTATTTTAGAATATGGGGGAAAAGAGACCCATGTCTTATCTTATACTTCAGCACTGTGTTATAATGCTGCCAATGTTAGTTAGTGAGATGGGCACGGTTGAGCTTTCCATGATCTTGTGTCCACGTGTAACTTTGTCATAGTTGTTGTCTATGTTGCGTGGACTCTCCAAAAGAGTTGTCGCACCTGTGTTGGATCCTCCATAAATGCACTACTTTTTGAGGATCTGACACACACTCATTGACTTTTTCGGGGAGGATCCTCATTGACTTTATAAAGGATATTTAGTTGTCTATGGGATATTGAATCCTGTGTATTCTATGAGATAGGAGTAGCATATGTCAGAAAGGCATTTTATTATATGATGTCAATATTGTTTATGTGTGGGTTTGCAGAACAGGTTCATCATGGTCACACCAGAAACTGAAGTTCTGAAAGCGAAGCAACTGATGACAGGTACTAATTTGTGCTTCATTTCTTTTTTAATGCCGTTTTTAGTGTATTTGCTTCAAACAGAACAAGATAAGCTTAAATACATTGTGACATATATTTGTAGCACCTAGGGGGTTCTTAGGATGTACAGGCACAAAAAATAAAAATTTAGTTTGTTGAAATGAACTGGGGATCTTATCATCCTCTCAGCTTCCTGTACATTTTCATTCTTACATCTATATTTTACAAATATTCTCTTTTATGCCTTCAAAGTAACAATTGCTGCTACTGATGCACCAAAGTGTCCTGGAGCTATTTTAAGTTTCCAACTCAGCAACAGTTCTTTCCGAGTTTGCGACATGCATCATTTCAGTTCAAATAAATCTAAAAACATGTCCCAAATATGAGCTGTAAACTTGCATCTTCATAACCTTCTTCGCAGAGGTACACCTGTTGCAGACTATCGTTCCTTTTCTTTGTAAATTGTGTTGGGTCAAACATGACTCTCTCTCCACCAAACATGTGAAGATTTAACCTTGTAAGGTGCTTATGATCCATCAAAGTTTAAACAGGTTGAGTTATGATCCATTTGATAACTTGGCTCAACATATTGAAGTTATGAAGGCTTTCCAAAGTTTCCATGAAAGGAGAGGTTTGAAAAAAGTTTGAATGCCACATTCATATCTCTAATCCTGAAAAGGAAAGGTGCCAAAGAGCTTAGAGACTTCAGACCAATTAGCTTAATTGGTAGTGTTTATAAGTTATTTTCCAAAGTACTCACGGAGAGGATGAAAACAGTGATGAGCAAACTGGTGGGACCTCAGCAAATGACTTTTATTAAAGGTAGGCAAATCATGGATGCTGTGCTAGTGGCTAATGAGGCTGTGGATTCCAGATTAAAACAACAGATACCTGGTATTTTATGTAAGCTAGACATGGAAAAAGCTTATGACCATGTCAATTGGGGATTTCTTCTGAGTCTTTTGGAAAGAATGGGCTTCGGACAGAAGTGGATGCAATGGATCAGAGGTTGCATAACAACAGTGAAGTTTTCAATTCTGATTAATGGTTCACCTGCAGGATTTTTCAGCTCACAGAGAGGGCTAATACAAGGCGACCCTTTATCACCATTCTTATTCCTAATTGCCATGGAAGGACTGAACAATATGATCAGAATAGCTAGCTTCAATGGATGGATTAGAGGATTTGATGTAGCCAGCACAGGGAGTAACAGATTGGAAATAACTCATCTACAATATGCTGATGATACACTCATTTTTTGTGATGCTGATGAAGAACAAATCAGGTATTTGAGAGTGATTCTGGTAATTGTTGAAGGGGTGACTGGACTACATATCAACTGGATAAAAAGCTTCCTTTATCCAATCAACAAGGTGGACAATATAGAAAACTTGAATGGTGTTTTAGGTGGAAAAATAGGCAACCTTCCAACCAGCTACCTAGGGATGCCTCTGGGAGCTAAGGCACAGTCAGCAAAGATCTGGAACAGTGTGATTGAAAGAGCTGAGAAGAAGCTGGTAAGATGGAAGACCCAATAGTTATCTAGGGGAGGAAGAGTGACTCTCATTAATGCTGTTTTGGATGCCCTCCCTACCTACATGATGTCAGTATTTCCTATTCCCACCAGTGTCATAAACAGGCTAGACAAGATCAGGAGAAATTTTCTATGGCAAGGGAAAAATGACAAAAGGGAATATCACCTAGTCAAATGGGAAAAGGTGATAACTGTGAAGAAGTTTGGTGGGCTGGGCATCAAGAATTTGAAAGCACAGAGTAAGGCACTTAAAATGAAATGGCTCTGGAAGTTCAGTCTTGATAGACAACAACTCTGGAGGAATGTAATCAGTGCAAAGTATGAAGAGGATCACAACTGGATGACTAAAGAAGTGAAAACTCCATATGGGGTGAGCATCTGGAAGTCTATCAGAGCTCTACGGGAGGAATTCAAGGGAAACAGCAAAATTAAAGTTGGAAATGGGGAGAAAATAGATTTTTGGAGGGATGAATGGCATGAGGCAGGAATCATGGAATCTTTATTCCTTGATATTCACTCAATTGTTCTGCACCAACAGAAGACCATAGCTGATCACTGGACACCCCAAGGATGGCACTTTGTTTTCAGAAGACAGGTTAATGATTGGGAGATYCAAAGAGTTGCAGRCTTCTTCAAAARYATTGAGCAGGTAAAAGTCACTGAMKCTGAATTAGAYAGGTTATGGTGGAAAGGAAGCAAGAAGGGAYAGTTTAAGGYGAGTGATGCCTACAACTGGMTGAATCAMAGCAATCTGAGAATACAAAACTGGCCATGGAAAGGAATATGGAAGACAAAAATCCCATATAAAGTTGCATGCTTTGTATGGCTGTTGGCCAAAGAAGCAGTTCTAACTCAAGATAATTTAATGAGGAGAGGGATACCACTATGCTCAAGATGTTTCTTTTGTGTTGAAACAACTGAGATAGTTAACCATCTATTTCTACACTGTAGAGTCACTGGACAACTATGGAATCTATTCCTAAACCTTAAAGACATTGCCTGGGTAATACCTGGTAGGATCACTAAAGCAATCCAGAACTGGGAAGAAGCAGGAAAGCAATAAAAAAACAGAGATAGATGGAGAATTGTCCCAGCTAGCATTTGGTGGACAATGTGGAAGGAAAGAGACTGTAGGTGTTTTGAGAGCATTGAGAATACTATGCAGAAGGTTAAATTGAACTGTCTTCTCCTACTAAGTTTTTGGTGTAATCAGTTTTATACAAATGATACTATCACTTTAGTTGATGTCCTAGATTCTATTTAGGATAAGGATAGTTGGGGTTCGTACCAACTTGTAAATATGGTTTCAGTACAACCTATGTACTTTTTTGCTCAAGATGATATATATACACAATTACCAATTCAAAAAAAAAACATATTGAATTCGTGATGATCCATCAAACTATTTCATAAAAACAAATCAAAATAGTATTCCCAATTGGGTCAAAGGGCAACCGGAAGAGATTTCAATTTATGTAATTTTGAAGAACACTGGCTAATAAAACAAACAAGTTGAAGTCGGCTACATAAATTTTTAATTCTCCGTTAAATGGAGACACCTGAAGTTGTCACAAAGTTTCACTTAGACACCTTAACTAAACTTTGTATTTTTTGTTTACCTGTAGTAGGATCCAACTGTACCATTTTTGACATTTTTTGCTGACTTGGGAACTTGTGTGATTTTCACATCAAACAAGTGCGTGAAAAGGAAAGAAGAAAACAGATTATTTTTCCAGATTTTTTGTTTTTGTTTTTCCAGTAATCTATTCTAAAAGTCTGTAATTATATTGCGAGACATTTTATCATATGATGTCAAATTTGTTTATGTGTGGGATTGCCGAACAGGCTCATCCTGGTCACATCAGAAACTAAAGTTCTGAAAGCGATGCAACTGTTAACAGGTACTACTTTCTGCTTCAAACATAAGAAGATAAGCTTGAAGACATTGCCACATGTTAAGAGCAATTTAAATGTAAAAGTCCACCAAGTTTCCTTATATGAGTTCTGCTATCTCCCCCGCCATATCCTGTTTACACCAAAAAAATAGAAGACCAAGGCACTTCATTCTGATCTTCTGTGTGGTATTGCTTATGCCCTCAAAACATCTAGCATTTCTTTCCTTCCATAGAGTCCACCATATGCATACTGGTATGCTCTTCCACCATAGCATCCCAATTTAAAGGCTCTTCTCGTATAAAGAAATGTGCAGTATTGAAATGTGCTTCCTGTGAAGAGCTATTCTAGTAGCTAGATCTATAGTTAGATTGCAAGACATTCTTTTACAATGATGTCTAATTTGTTTGTGTGGGTTGCAGATTAAGCTCATCACGGTCGCACCAGAAGCTAATTTGTTTGTCTAATTTGTTTGTGTGGGTTGCAGATCAAGCTCTTCTCTCTCATCTTACATTTCAAAGAGAGAAGAAATCATAGGATAGTAAAGAAAATCATAAAGCTGCAGCTACTCCTTTATCAGGCGTAAATATAAGAAGTGAAATAGTAAATAGTAAATAGTTCTTTCTCTTGGTTTATTTGGCTTTACTATCACAACGAGAAGTGGCATGAAATGCAATTATGGAAGCTAAAAAAGTGGCAATTAGAACATCCCTTGAGCTTTCGAGGCAGGCTTGTGGAGGAGGTACATCACTTTTGATATTTTGATTCTTTTTCCACTATTATTTATCTTGGAAATTAGATGTCACTGCATGCTTAATATGAGTGATAATGTGAGTTCCTTTATGTGTACATGTTATAAGTCTAGGAATATCATTTTCAGTGTTATTTTGTTATCTTCATGTATTATCATTCTCTATCTTTTTGTGAATCAATAACAGCTGCGTGTAACTTGAAATGTTTTGGGAACAGTCTTTTTGACAAGCTCGATCCATCCTTCTGTGCATGAAACATATAGTATGAATATATTTTATCTTCCTGAAAATGAAATAGAACTTATTCAAAACTGATAGGATATACTATAGATGAACGGTCAACACAATGTTCTAGTAATTTTAGAATATATTTGTGGAGGTTTATATGATCCAAGAGTACTGGATGTTTTATTGAGAATTTATATTTTCATAGAACAATAAAATTGTCAAATATAAGTTCATTGGTCCTTTGACTAATTGTCACGAGAATTCAGAAAGGATTTCTCCATAACTTTGAAGATGGATGGAAGGGATTTATTTTTTAAAAGTAGAAATCTTGCACTTTGCAATTCTCTACTTTCAAAATTGTGACTTTGCCCCTCTCTTTGTATCAGTAACCCTTTTTTTTGCAACATATCTACAAGGAGCCTTAGTGCAATGGTAAAAGTTGTCGTGGTGTGACCAAGGAGGTCATAGGTTAAAACCACGGAAACAACCTCTTCTAAAAATACAAGGACGTGTACCTAGCCAAGACCCAATATAGATGAACAGTCAACACCACGTCCGAATTATTTTAGAATATTGTTATGGAGGTTTATGTATAATGCAAGAGTACTGGATGCTTATTGGGATTGACATTTCAAAGAACAATAATATTATCTGAGATAAGTTCATTGGTTCTTTGACAAATTGTCATCGCATTTGAAAAGGATCGTACTCCATATCATAACTGTCAACTAACTTGGAAGATGGTGGGAAGAAATTTCTTTTGAAGACGTAGAGATCTGTTTGCAATTTTCTGCTGAAATTGTTTTGTTTTTAACTTTTAAGTGTATACTCTACTTGTTATTTTGAGAATCTGGGGTAAAAGGGATCCATGTCTTATCTATACTTCAGCATTGCGTTATAATGCTGCCAACTCTAGTTAGTGAGATGAAAGCAGTGGGGCTTTCCATGATCATGTCTCCACATATAGCTTGGTCATAGTTGTTAGTATAAGATATTCAAGTGTCTATGGTAATTTGAATCCTGTGGACACTATCAGATGGGAATAAAATATATCTAGTTTCTTTTATGTTTTTCTGTTTTTTACTGTGATCATGTTTTCTCATAAAATTAGCTGTCTCTGGAACCAATTGAATGCCAGTAATGGTCTTGTTATTTTAGTTCTCCATTCATTATCATGATAAAGGGGATTTGAAGTTATATTTCATGCTGATTTTTTCTTGTTGCATTGTTTTGCCTTTACTTGGCCTTGTCCCTTGCATTGGAAGAATTATATGATAATGCTGCTTGGAGGCTTGTCATATATTTCAAACTGGAACGTTACTGGTACTCAGAGTGAATGTCATGATTCCCTCAGTTCAAGTATTGTCTCTGGGAAAGGTATGCACGGAAATCGCATGCTGGAAAGTCTGAATCTCCTTTTTCTACTGTCTAGTATTTGGAAGATGATTTACTAGGTGCTGACACAAATAAGTTAGGGACATTTTCTCTCCTCCTTTCTTGAAGTCATCTTAGGGAAATCACCGTACAGGGTAGATCATCCAAGTCAATAATTTGGAGACATTACGAAAGAAGAGGTAAACTTGAAAGCCTCTTCTCGTCATAATAGAAATTTGCAGCACCGAAATGTGTATTTGATGGCGAAACATTTTATTAAATGATGTCAAATTTGTACAGTTTTGGATTTGCAGAACAAGCTCATCACGGCCACACTAGAAATTGAAGTTCCGAAAATGATGCAAGTGATGACAGGTGCTTTTTTTCTGCTTCATTTCTCAAACCTTTAGACCTTTCTCTTAATGTATTTGCTTCAAACACGAGAAGAATAGCTTGAATACCTTGCAACATGTTAGAGTAGTTTGTACTGGTTTGCCAAGGAGTGGAAGTTCCACATCTGTTGGGACAAAGGCGCTTTTGAAGGTTTAGATATGGAAGTCCACGTCCTGGAATATGTAACTTTTTAAAATATACATGTGTGTATATGTAATGACTTGGACTTGGGGTGCTGTCTGGAATTATACAAGCTTACTTTATAATTTTCAAGTACATACACATGAAGGAAAAAATAACTATAACACCAATACCAGTCAAATCTTTAACATCGAATAACTCTCATCAAAAACCAGATCATCTGGAAAACTTTAGTACATAAGAAATTATGATAGAAGAGGTAATTTTAAAGGCTCCGATCGTCATAAAAGAAATGTGCTTCCTGTAATCTATTCTAGTGGCTAGGTCTGTTACCTTCTCAAAAAAAAAAAAAAAAACTATTCTAGTGGCTAGATCTGTTGTTAGATCACGGGGCATCTTATTATATGATGTCAAATTTGTCAAAACAGACTCTGTAGCTCTCAAGGGAGGGGTAAGGTATGCGTATTGGGTACACACTACCCTCTCCAAACCCCACTTGGGGATTACACTGGTCTCTAGTTATGTTGTTGTTGTTGTAACTTTGTTTATGTGTGGGTTCGCAGAACAAGCTCATCACAGTCACACCAGAAACTGAAGATAAGCTTAAATACATTGCGACATGTTAAGCGTAATTTAAATGTGGAAGTCCACCAATTTTCCTTATATGAGTAATTGGCATATTTCTTGATAAGCAATTGACTAAGCACCCCCTAGGTATTTTACTCTTTTGATCGGTAACAAAATAAAGCATCTATGTGTGCTTCCTGTAATCTATTCTAGTAGTTAGATCTGTAATTAGATCGCGAGGCATTTTATTGTATGATGTCAATTTGTGCATGTGTGAGTTTGCAGAACAGGCTCATCACGGTCACACCAGAAACTTAAGTTCTGAAAGCGATGCAACTTACTACTTTCTGCTTCATTTAATTTTTTAGTGCCTTCTTAGTGTATTTGCTTCACAAGAAGATAAGCTAAAATACATTGCGACATGTTTAAGAGTAATTTAAATTTGGAAGTCCAAGTTTCCTTATATGAGTAATTGACTTATTTTTTGATGAGTAATTGACCTAAGCACCCCCTAGGCGCTTTACTTTTTTTGATCGGTAGAAAAAAAAGCACCTTGGGTGGCGTTAAGGATGTGCAGTTACAAAAAAATAAAAATTCAGTTTGTTAAAATGAACCGAGTAAGCGTATCATTCTCTCAGCTTCTTGTACATTTCATTCTTACATCTATATTTTAAATTACAAATATCCTCTCTTTCTCCTTCGTATCTTTGTTTCCGATCTTTCAAAACCATCCACTAAACAATTGCTGGTAATAGTGTTTCAAAGTGTCCCAGAGCTATTTGAAGTCCTACGTTTTCCAACTCAACAGCAGTTGTTTCCAAGTTCCCGACGTGCACCATTTTAGTTCGAAGAAATTCAGAAACATGTACCAAATCTGAGCTGTAAACTTGCAATGTATGAACATAAGTGTCTTGCATCTTCATAACCTTCGACACAGAGGATACACATTCCTCTTCTTCGTAAATTGTGTCGAGTCAAACATGTCTCTCTTGCCACCAGCCATGTTAAGCATTTAACCTTATTATAAGGGGCTTTGCTTCTTCATATCAATTTTCTAGGCCATATATGATATTGCCTACTATTTTGGGAGAATACCTTGTAACCTGATTTTATGGGGAAAATGCGGGATTTCTGTTCCTTCAATTCAATCTTGTCTGGTTCTGCTTTGAGCCCTTGACATCCTCAACCACTTGCAAAAATTGGCTCGTAAATTAGGTAACTCCCTTCAGGTTGTTGGTTTCCTCCCTTTCACAGTCACTACACCTTCCTTTCAAAGGTATGTTTTATCCTTGTGCAGACAAATACACCTCTGCTGTTGTAAAATGACTACTTACAAAGCCGAAAATCTTGGGATATTGCTCCTTGAGTTGACTGTTCCCTATCGATCTGTCTTTGCCAGCAGAGGGTTTTCTACCATCTCCTTGTTTAATGTGAATGTGCTCTAAGAATTTGCCCGTCAAGTTTCTGGTGAATTATATATGGTCTTGACCTGTTTGTTCGTTCTCAGAGCTTGACTATGTGACTTGTAAAAATTATAGAATGCCAAGATTATTCTTCTTTTTACTGCTTTTAACGAGGGATGACTCGTATTTGGTCTTCTACTTCTTCTCCAAGTTTGAATTTCATACGCCAATGTTCAGTCTGTTCTCTGGAAAACTAATTGACCTATTTGTTATTTTGCAGGTTCATTTATTTTCTTATTGGTATTTGAGCAGTTCTTGTAATAGTATCTTGCTGTAGTTGCATTGGAGCGGCAACCTACGTTGCTCGGATTCTCCATAAGTTTTATGAGGTGCATGTCGGATGTTTCAAAAGTAGTGCATTTTGAAGGATATGATACAGGTGTGATAATGTTTTTGGAGAGTACACACAACATAGGCGGCAACAAGGAATGGTTGTTGCCTGAGTTGCAGTATCCTTATCATTTGTTCTGTCCTTGTGATTAATTATGCAACAACAACAGCATAATCCCACAAGTGGGGTTTTGAGAGGTTAGAGTGTACGCAGACTTTTACCCCTACCTCAGAGGTAGAGACAGTGTTTCTAATAGACCCTCGGTCCTCATGATCGATTATGCATTTGTGGAAAACCTAAAATATTTTTGAAGAAATATCTCTCTTTAATCAATATGTTGGAGAACTTATGATTTGTATCAATAAGAACATTTTCAGTCAGTTTTTGAGATCATTCTTGCATAACTTTTGGATCATATTGGGCTTAACCCAAACTTGGTCACTTGGGGATGTATCACATTTTTTTATTAATAGTGTCTTCACTAAAATAGGGTCCAACAAGAATAGAGTGTACGAAGATTTTATCATACTTATAATGTCCGCGAAAGTATAGACATATCAACTTCATATACGACGTACTTTATGATCTAAATTTGCATTTGATATCAACTTCAATTTGGAATCGCTCTTCTCCTGCAAATCTCACTTGTATATTCTGATCAATTTTTGTAATTTTTCTAAATACATGATTAATAACATTTATATTTGGCCACTATTTTACAAGTTATTAACATTTTATTCTGGATAAATATGCCCCAAAATATAACAGGAAATAACTCTAGCAAATACTATCGGAATTCGAAATAACTCACAATCCTTTATAAGTTCAAAATCAAGAGCAAATAAAACAAAGAATATGACTCAATTTTAAATACACTCTTTATATTTTAAATCTACACTTATATGCCTTATGAGATATATCATTGACAAGAGAGAGTTACTCGGACGGTAAGCATTCTCCACCTCCAATCCTGAGTTGTAGGTTCGAGTTACCAAAAGAGCAAAAAAGCTGGAGCTTCTACGGAGGGATAAAAAATAATTAAGTTATGAGATACATCATTAATTAAGTATATTAGAATTATAAATAATAAGGTTTTATATATTTAATTTTTATGAAATTTCATGAAAAGAGGATTAGATATATTGTTGAAATCTTATTCACACCTTCGATAAAAATGGAAATTAAAATTAAAAAAAAAAAAGGTATTGGNAATAATGTCTCCACATTTTCAGGGCGTGGATCACTGCGGCTAACTCCAGGAGATAAGGTTAGTGTATTTTCACGCTTGGCACTATCTTTAGTCATCTTCTTTGCCTTTAGCCTAAAATTCACTGGTTCTTGGTAACAATGTCAGCTTCAACAGCTCTGAATCTTGGTTCATTCTGCAGTTCGGTAGTGAATTTTCCGACCCATTTTTCTCATAAACCTTCTCTGCTTTTACATGGCATTCAATCTTCTCCATTTTTGGCATCTCCCAACAACACTCTTCTCAAGCACTGTAGCTGGAAATTAAGTAGACCCATGAAGATGGCTGTTGCTGCTGTTGACTCCTCTGATCCTGCTGAAAAGGTTTTTGCTGATTACCCCCTTTTCTTTCTTCTGTTTTTTGTTACAAAAAAATGGCTTCTTTTGCCTGTCATTCATGTCTACAATTTCTCTGATAGTGTAAGCAGTTAAGCAATGGTGGATCTCGTATTTAAGCTTTATGGGTTCATATCTACTATTTCTTGCAATTTTAATGAATTTTAGGCATAAATTTATGCTCCGGGGATGAACCCAGTAAGTAAGAGCTGCATTTGCATTGGTTATTAGTCTTTGTTTACTCTCAATTTCCCTGCTTCGTGTTAACTTGAATGTGAAAATTTCAATTGTGCAAGTGTTTTGTTTGTCTCGAAAGACCAAAAACTCTCTCGAAACCAATGCAGGCTAAGAACAAAAGAATGTTAGTAGTGACGGATACATATAGGTACCAGAGGCGGAGCCAGGATTTGATGTTTGGTTTGGAATTTTAGATTTTTTTTTTGAGTTACTGGGTTCTAAATTACTCCCTCAATCCCAAAATACTTAATCACGTTTTATTTCTCGAGAGTCAATTTGACTAATTCTTAGAGCTAAATTGAATTTGATTAGTTTAATATTTTTAAAATTTAAATATTTGAAAACTATACGAAAAGTACTATAAGAGTTGCAATTCTTCTCTTATCAGTATGGTAAAAAAATACATCTTAAAATATTGCTCAAAGCTTATGCAGTTTGACACTAGAAAAGCGAAACATAACAAGTATTTGAGGATGGAGGGAGTATAATTTGTACATCTTACATGTATCTCTTAAGATATATATTGGGTTTGAACTAGGCATAATACATAAATATTCACTCAATCTTGGCCTCACCTGACAATTAATCACTCCAACTTTGAGTATTCACATCTAGACACCTCAACTCATCTCCACTATGTCAGTTGAACACTCCAACTTACAAAATGATCATCTAGGTACCTCCAAAATATGTGTCAGTCAGCATCGGATGTCCACGAGACACAGTGGAGACGAGTTGGAGTGTTTAGTTTCCAGTTGAAACCAAGTTGAGGAGTCTAGATGTGCATTCTCAAAGTTGAAGTGCTTACTTGCCGATTGAAGTTTTCGTTTATGTATAAGCCTTTAAACTAAAACTATTGGGTACTGCTGAACCCGCTTCCTGTACTCTAGCTCTGCCCTTGATAGGTGCTACCAACTAGCTGTAATTAAACTAGTTACCCTTGTAGCCTGTAGGGATAAGTGAGATTGGCGAAGCCTGTAATTTTCCTTCAAAAGCAAATTAGGTAGAATTGAAAGAAATAGGACAAATAGCCGAATATAATGGAGGATTCATGGCTGATTGTGTTTATTTAGTGATTGCACTAGTTCTTCTCTAATCAAATCTGAGTTCGTTTTAGTTTTGGCAACACGGATATTAGTGCCCTGAGGAGTTCGAACTGATAGTTTTGAGGAATAGTCCGAAGTTAAAAATAACCATCTATTAGAGGATCAGGTTATGTTGTTCATGTTCTTTTATTAGTCCTGCTCTCACTTGCATATGAATGTTTATGCTGGTCATCTGTGGCAGGTCATTTCTGTGAAACGGAGAAGAAAAATTTTAGATAACTCCCTATTTGGCGCCATTTTGTTTTAGTTCAATGTTAGGAATGTTGACGCTAGTATTGTGTTGCATATACAGCAAGAGACGGAAAAGAAGAAGTACTATTTCCTTGTTGCAAATGCCAAATTTATGCTGGACGAAGAGGAGCATTTCCAGGAGCAATTGTTTGAGCGTCGTCGCCTCTATGGAGAGCGCAACAAAGAACCAGATTTCTGGCTTGTAATTGAGCCCAAGTTCTTGGAAAAGTTCCCTAATATCACCAAGAGACTGAACAGACCCGCTGTAGCACTTGTTTCAACAAATGGCCCATGGATCACGTAAGGGGCTGTCATTGTTAAATAATTGAGACACTAGTTGCTCCATTTTCCTGTCTGTATGCATCATCAAAAGATTACTGTCTTTAATAAGCAAGTTATATTCACAGGAAAGAGGTAAAAATTACCCCGATACTATATGAGATATCTTAACTTCACCATTCGGTATACTTTAGGGTCATTCATATCTTCAACGTTAGCAAATCATCTTGTGCTTGCCCTTGACCCTGACAGAACTCCAACCTGAAGTATAATGGTGGATGTTTTTCAAACAATAGAAAAGTAGGGGGGTAAAATTGATGTGGAATCACCCCATCCACGCTGGAGCTCCTGTAAAGACAAGGGCAACTGCGAGAAGATTTGCTAGCAGCAAGGGGTATGAAAAACCCAAAGTATAACGGATGGTAAATTTAAAGATGTTTCACATAGCATAGGGGTAAAGTTGCACATTTTCTATATTTCTCTCCTGATTTCTTTTTCGAAACTTGCAGGTTCATGAAGTTGAGGCTAGACAGAGTTTTACAAGAGAGCTATGAGGCTGACAGTGTAGAAGAAGCTTTGGCATGTACTCCTGTTAGTATTGAGTTTGAAAAGCCTGAAAAATGGACAGCACCATACCCGAAGTATGAATCCGGGTGGTGGGAGCCTTTCTTGCCCGCTGGATCTCAGACGTCAAAGGTATGATTAGCAGACAGACGTCTTGCACAATTCTGCCATATCATCATCTGTGTTGCTTGAAGTAGGTCAAAATCTACAAGTGTTTGTTGGTCCGGCGATGGATGAAAATTTAGTTTGAGACGTTATATGAAGAAACGTTATATGAAGAAATGGTCGGGGAAACACCAATGTAGACTGTAGGTGAAGATGTTTGTAGCTCATCTGAAGAATTGTAACGAGGAAACACCTAATTCCTGTAGATTCAGGAAATAAATGAAGAATATTGAGCATTGTACTTGGCATGAAAAAGCATTATGAAAAATCTGGAGTGTGTTTGATTGTTGTTGGTTTTTATCTCTCACCACAAGGAGTTGTGATAGAGTACGGATCAACTATAATAATAAGGCTACTGATAGAGAATACCAGACAATACACATCAACTATAATAATAAGGCTACTGATAGAGAATACCAGACAATACACATCAACTATAATAATAAGGCTACTGATAGAGAATACCAGGGTTCTCTCCAGCAAGGTTTGAACTTGTAAGATGTACCTAATTTGCATATCAAGTATTGCGCTCTTACCACTTGATCAAAGCCTCGAGATAATTTTTTCATGCCTATGTTACAGTCCATAAATCATTCATGAGCAGGCACTAAATGTAAAAATCCTTAACATGTAATGACAATGTTATTATGGAACAAACTAATCAAAACAACCATTCAGAAATGCATGATGTTCCCAAAAAGAAATTCATTCAGTCTCATTTTCTTATCACAGCAAGGAAGAACAGTGTTGTACTACTACATCCACATTGGTTTCTATATATTCAATTCTTTTACCTTCCTAAACATTTCATCCAAAGTTCATGATTGATCTGATTAAAGAATCTTTGTGTAGACTACTTTTGCTTTAGGTGATGCACGCCAAAGTTTCGATATCTCAGCAAATGCGTTTCATCTTGTGTCAACAGGTTCTCTATAATATAGAAGCCATGTATCGATTACCATTCTCACCAACACCGGAGACTTGACTGACAAAAGTTTGATAAGCTGCATGTCAGTCGTTGTTCCTGTAAAGCGGTCTAGCTTAACTTTTCCTGAGATGATTAAATGTCACATCTGAGAAATGGTCTGAGTTCAAGAGAGTCTGCAATACAACCATCATCTTCATCGATCATTTTATACATAAAAGAGATAACAAGAAGAGAACTCTCAGATAATTGAGGATTTCAGAAGTTCAAAAAAATTCATTAAATAAGAAAGAAAGAAAGAAAGGAAGGAGTCAAACCCCAATTTCGAAAGCAGAACAAGACTCGAAAAACTTTGCAAGACCAAAATAATAGTCTGCCACCATAGAAGAACTGTCATCACATATCAGAGATACTTTAGACTGATACAACTTATACTTCCCTTGAAATCAAAGGATCTTATCACGGGGGCATTAATTTCAATTGTGTGTAAAATTTCAGTGTTTTTCAGCATCAACTATTCATAGAGAGGAAATATATGAAGTCGTCAATCATAGGACAGTTTTTTAGAGAATGAATGTCGAGGGTAAACTTAGTAATGCGTCAAAAGTTGGTTGATAATCTCTCTCCTATATTCATTGAATGCAAACTTTGTAGGTCTTCGCTAACTATACCTCCAATTCTTTGATAAGATGCTTGTCATCAGAATGAGATCGATTATATTATCGAGAAGATTGCTAAGGAAGGAAGTCAGGAGGTAAACTTCGATGGTCGTTTTTTCCCCTTAGGAAGCATCATATAGGTATTAACACCGAGAACGTGAGAAATATGCAATAATACAAAGTAAGAAATCTCAAGATTTTTTTGAATTTCATACTTGAATTATCAGATGTATAAAATTTTCTATCTAAACTATTATCAAATATTTATCAAAACATACCTTAGCTATCGATTACTTATTTTTTCTACTTGTATAATTCAGGTAAAAAAAAAATCAACAACTAATAATTAAAATGGTGATACTATTTTTAAAAGTAAAAAGAAAAGAAAAAGCCAAGCATAAACCCTCTCTTTTTTCTCTCTCCACCTCTTCAGTTTCCGTGCTCTGCAAAACCCTAGAAATACCTCTTCCACTTCCATTGCAGAGACGGAGTGGGTTTGTGAAGCGACTAATAACAGAGAACTTCAGGGGCTAAACACAACATATATCCAGGTATTTTTTTTGTGCTTACTGATCCATGGAGTAACCAGCTACATCAACAAGTACTTCATTCTTTTGTTTCTACATTTCATTGTTACGTGAGTATATTTCTGTTTACTGATAATATATATATATAGAGAGGCGTATTGGGTTTTGATCATTTGAGCTTATACATTTGGTTGCCCTTTTCAATTTTTGGGTTTTGACAGTTTGTGGGTTCGAGTTGGATCAGCAAATGGAGGCTGCAGCAGCGACAGTAGGGAAACTACCTGTCTCTGCTCAATTTGTGCGTATTGTAACATACCCTTTTGAGATTTTCATTTTCTGAGCTCAGTTCTGTATTGGTGTTTTCTTTTCATGGGTGGGTCACTGTTTTTCATAGGTAAACATGTTGAGCACTTGGCTTAGAGGATGCGTTAGTGTTGTAATTGGATATTTCATTTTACCATAATATTTCAGGTTCTTTTTCCATATGTTTGTTATACATGTTTATAATTATTAGTCTTGCATGTCACGTACATATTTGTGTTTTTCCTCCATTTGCGCCTTTCTGCATTAAAGCCTACACTTTATTGCGCTTTGCCCTTAAAGCCCCAACGGACCTTAAGAGTTTTTTGGGGATTTTCGCCTTTGATAGCACTGGGTTGGGTTTAGTTGGATACTGAATTTGGGTTCATTTTTGTTTTTGGGTATAGGTTGGAAATGCTTTTGTGCAGCAGTATTATCATATACTGCACCATTCGCCTGGACATGTTTTTAGGTTTTATCAAGATACAAGCAAGCTTGGACGACCTGAAGATGATGGCTCAATGAGCATCACGACTACAATGCATGTAAGCTACTGAATTAAAACTAATGTGTATTTTCTGTATCTGGTCTTCTTAGTTTGCTTAGAGATTTGTATGTCAGGTAGAAGTATAGAGACTTTCTACTGTTAGAGAGTCCCTAGTTTGTCTTAAAAGATAAATTTGGTAAGTGTTCGGAAAGAACTTCTAGTGATACGGAGCCCTTATTTGTCTTCATATATGAATTATTAAGTAGGGGAATGAAACATGTCTAAGTGGAAGAAAATAGATAATGGTGAGTTATATAATCAACCACAACTAGTTTGGGATTGGGACATATTAGTTGTATTGCGGTTTTTGTTTCTATTTGGCTAGTTGCAAAATTCTTACAAAGGTGGTAAAAGGGCTTTAAATTTTGTACTGTTGTTGAATTGATTTAATTCTGCACCCAGATGGACTTCACCTTTATCAAAAAAAAAAAAATCTGCACTCAGACGGATGGATAGTCATGGCTATGTTATACCGTGACGAGGAGGCATGCTAAGATTGGCGGTTAAGGGTTTTTCATTTTGGGTATATAGAATTGAGTTTTCAAAGACTTGGAAAATTGTCAAACCTTGAGCTAATCACGTTTCATTGCAAGATTGAGATGGATTTGACTCTGTGCTCTGCTACTCTGTTGTTCCCTATGGTAAGTTTTGAGTTTAATATGTTAAAGCCCCTCATTTTCTTTTGTTTGATGTCAAACACATAGGCAATCAATGATAAGATACTCTCACTAAACTATGGGGACTTCAGAGCGGAGATTAAGTCCGTGGATTCACAAGATTCCTTTAACGGGGGAGTGCATGTCCTTGTGACTGGATATCTGACTGGGAAAGACAAGTTGATCCGGAATTTCTCTCAAACTTTCTTCCTAGCACCACAAGACCAAGGATACTTTGTTTTGAATGACATGTTTCGATATGTAGAGAGTGTCAATCAACATGATACTGCCCAGATCCCGGAAACTGATGTGGTGGCTCCTGTGACTCCTGAACAAGGTAAATTAGGATTTAGGCTTATAGATTATTTCTTAGTTTGATAATGCATTATATTGGCAACTGAGGATTGAAGTAAGTGCATACTATCTGTTGCAGATCCCCCTCCAGTGCAGCAGAATCACATTTCCGAGCAGAGCACACCATTAGTAGAGGAAGCTAATGAGGGAGAAGTTTACAACCCACCTGAGAATGGTGATGTGGCTGTTGAAGAGGAAGTTCCTGTCACCGAAGTCGTTGATGAAATGCAAGACGACTCTCAAATGGTAGTTGAGTCTAGCATCAAAAGTGAAGATGCTCCTAAGAAATCATATGCTTCAATTGTAAGTTTGAACCGGTAGCCTATTGCTTCTGCATGTTTCTTTCAGAAGGGTTGAGCTAAATTTGAAAAGGTTTACGTAAGAGGTAGCTGTAACATTCTGTGGTGCTATTTGTTGAGTTGAGATTATTAGCTGCCAAGTCTATTTGGTTATTGCCTTGGTTTCTGGCAAAGATGATTTTTGGAGGGTGGAGGGGTATGATGAACCTTTCTCAAGTTAAAACAATTTGTAACATTCTTTCAGGTCATGCATCTCAAGGAAAGCACTGCTACTTTCGCCCCTCCTCCTGCACCTGCTTCTTGGAAGCCCATGGCAAGGAGTGTTGAGCAAGTGAATCAAACTCCTATAACAGCAACTGATTGCCCAGCTTCCAGCTCAAATTCTGTTGATAATGCAAATAACCAAGAGGGAGAAGGCATGCAACTGTGCTATTCTGCTCCAATTTTCTCTCTCTTTATAATTTTGTCTTGCTGTTAATATGTTTGATTTCTTATCCATATGTTTCCTTTAATTTCCTCCAGCCACTGATGGCTATTCAATCTACATAAAAGGCCTACCTCCTAGTGCAACTGTGGCCTTACTTTCAGATGAGTTCAAGAAGTTTGGGCCTATCAAGAATGGAGGCATTCAAGTAAAAAATAACCGAGTATTGGTTTGCCCTAAGCCCCTAACTTTCTAACTAATTAAGGAAAAAAGAAGAGTAGATTGTTGGCTAATAGATTCTTTTGTGTGCTCACTGATTTTGTAAACAATTGTAATTGGTGGATGACAGCAACAAGGATTTTCTTATGGTTTCGTGGAATTTGAGGAGGCAAGTGCTCTGCAGAAAGCTATTGAGGTATCTTCAGTTTCATTCTCTAGATATCATGTCTAGTCTATTTTCAGACTGAGGTTTAGTTCTGCAATATTAGTCCTTTATCCGAAATTCGGACAGGCTATCTGAAGCTCACACATGTGATTTCAGAATAGTTAGAATATTTCTTTGTGTGTTTTCGAATTGTGGCTTAGTTGAATCTATTATCTTTTAGTGAGAAATCACATAGTTAATCACATTTAGAGAAAAAGCACAATCCAAGTCCTTTTCACTTTAGCCCTAACTGATCTTCACCTTGGCATACTTTTCAAGTAGAACCACTGGTCAGGGTAAACATGGTAAGGCTTGAAGCAGCAGAAACAAGGGTTTTCCCTTAGGCAGTCCACTTCAGCTTATATATCAGAAAGATTGTGCAAGCAAACATGACCGCCTCTACCACTTCACTATAGTACTCTAACCATACTTCCCGCTGGAACTGTCACTCTTTATTGCCACTAGTTTCTAACTACTATATCATTAGCTCGAAGTGCAGTGATCCCAAACGGGAATCTAATGATTTCATTTGCTTCACCAACAAAAGGTGAGGTTGGAATCTGTGTGATTGTTCGAAAGTAGTTTCAAATATTCTTTGCATCCCCAGAGAGATTGATTGTTGCCACTGTGCTGTTCGTTTTGTATCTTGAATAAAGAGTTGATTTAAGTAATGTAACAGGGATCAGGTCAATAATAGCTATGATGTTGCCCTACTGTTTTAAGGCCTCCGCTTGATCCCGAGTGCACATTTTTTCAGATTCACCTTGAGTGGTGGTTTGGTTGCTTTTGTGGTTGTTTGTTATTCGGATTCCGCACATAGGAAATCTCAACACTTTTATGGCTATAATATGCTTCGAGTCATACCTATGAAAATATCTATCATAGCATCATGTACTGTTCAAGGTGGTGAGTTGAAATTGCTTAAGGAGGGAAGTGTCATAACCTTTCCTGTAGTGGGTTATGGAAGCAGACAATGTTTTGTTTGGAAATGCGTATTTAGGTCATACTGGGTATATATGATTTTCAGTTAGGCTAGAAATGCATGTTAGTCATACTATGACTCGATGTGCTTCAACCCAATTGTCTTTTTGGCGCTCAGCCTTTTTTGTCCTTTGTTTAATTATCTTTTCCTCTGTCTTTTTTACAAAGTTTTTCCTCTCTATTTCAGGCATCTCCAATTTTAATTGGTGGACGCCAAGCTGTTGTTGAGGAGAAGAAGTCTACCAATTCTCGAGGCAAGTTCAATATTATCCTTCTGAAGTAATTGGAGAATGACTAATCTGTATAGGTAATTGATGGAAATTTTGAAAAAATGTGTAAATGACACGCTTATGGTTTGCTTGTTTACATAAAGAGGATAAAGGGCCTCAGTGCTTAAAGCTGCCTGGTTTCTGATATTACCATCTATAAAGGGAAATATCTAAAACAGTTGTTAAAGATATGTTGCCATACAATTACTGTGTTTCAGGCCTTCGTGCTCTTCTTCCCAGACTCTCAGAATATTTGCTCGAGACTGTATTTATGTTGTCAGGAATCTGGAAACCAGATTCATCAATTCTTACCCAGGATTTATATCCCACGCTGACTTTGGTGCTACCTTGTTACAATCTGCAGAGAACATGTTCTAATTCCTTTGGCCTAGATTGATTGATCCCTTCTTCTTTGTGAATCAATTATCTTTCCTCCATTTCAGGTAACTTTAGAGGTAGATTTCCATCTGGAAGGGGTTATGGTTACAGGAATGATGGAGTAAGAGGTCGAGGAAACTATGGAGGTGGCAGGGGTTATGCTCGAGGTGATTTCAGCGGAAGAAATGAGTTCAACAACA
The DNA here is from genome assembly GCA_018107945.1 of Datura stramonium. Classification (NCBI taxonomy): domain Eukaryota; kingdom Viridiplantae; phylum Streptophyta; class Magnoliopsida; order Solanales; family Solanaceae; genus Datura; species Datura stramonium. The sequence goes on along the minus strand of JACEIK010000090.1, from coordinate 163,933 downwards.
GAGATGGCAACCGTGGATGGGCATCTAATCGTGGCGGTGATGGATACCAATCATACCAGCGAACTGATAACCCAGGTGGCTATGTTGCACGAACAAATCGTGGTGGGGGGATGCTTAATGGAACTGCTAAACACATGACACCACAGGGACAGGGTTTTGCTGCACCTGAAATGTAGTAGCTTCAGTCTATATGAGAGCTGATTTTAGTAGTTTCGTCGTTTGACATTGGCATTTCTAACAGTTGACATCCGGAGGTAGAAAGAAGTTTTGTCAGGGGATATGTTATTTTTGTAAGAGCTCACTTTGCTAATTTTCAGTTCCCTAACATTCCCTTTAATTGGTATAGGTGGGGGGTGGGGGGTAGGAATTGAGTAGCTTTTGCTATGCAGTATATAGTGTCTAATCCACAGGAAGAGATTATCCAGTCACTTTTACTCAATTATATCAGTTGAATCATTTTTCTTTGAAGGCTGTGATATGGCAATTGTGGAAATGAGTTTATATTAGCCATAAACCTCTCACAGATTCTATTATCATTGGATTCCTTTTCACATAAGCTTGAATTGTGATTGATTTGTGAATGTATAAATTGGTCCCTTGTTCCTGCCTTATTTTTGTTTCCTACTTCTAGTTGGGCCTTGTATGCAGGGATGACAATGGGGCGTAGCAGGGCAGGACAAATGTTGTATGTCAAGAAATATCAGCCACAGGAGATGGAGGTTGGTTGGTAGGCCTAATATGTAGAAACATGGAGAGGATTAAAGAAACAAACAGCAACTATGCTTTCTGATATAAATAGATGGATTCAAGATTCGAACTTTTGAGGGTGAGGGGAGGTGTGGGTCGCTGAGTGTAGTTCTTTGAATCAAAGGTTGAATGATGCTTTTTTAGATATCAAATTCTACATTGGATTGGATAGATGAATGGATCTGTTTTTCTATTCTCTCTCACACACACACATATTACTAGTAAAAATGAATTTATATAGTGTTGTAGTGTAGAAGAAGCCCCAAATCCTTGATTTGACTAGGAAAGACTGCACTGGTTTGGCCCAGGAAGCGAAGGGAATGAGCTTGGTTGCTTCTCCTCCGTAGTTCTTTCTCTCCATGCCCGTTCTGTTTGACATGTGGCAGTGTTGATTTGATGTGGTAACTTTACATTCTTTAACTTATTGGCTTAGTAGCATGGAAGCCACAATAGTTGTAGTAGAGTAAGCTAGAAGACGACCACTCCTGCCCCATCCATGATTAGGGTCGAGTTCTTGTGAGAGGCACTTAAAAGGCTGTTAAAGCATTACACTTAGGGGTGAACCTACCAATTGGGTTTGGCTCGTTTCTTTTGATTCCTTACCTATAGCATAAGATAAAGGATGCGTGCTTCTAACATGTTTACTTTAAAACTTTTGAAAATATGGCTTCAAAATATGCGTATAATATATGTCACAAGCTTTGGTGTTTTGTCACATATATGCACATTAAATTTCAACGCACACATTGTCAGACATAAATAGGATTTTTACGATGCAAATTTGGATCAATCAAGTCAATGAGTTTCCAAAATTGGATAGTTAAGAAAAAGAAGAAAGTAAATAGGATTTGAGCTAACAAAAACACACTATCATGCACTACTATGCTTGAATATGATTTAAGGACTAAAACAAGAAGTATCTACTTGACAAGTAGTGTAAATTTCTTCAAAGCAATATTTAATACTAGAACAATTGTTCTCCTAGCATCTTACTAATTCATAAACTCCGCCTGTCTGAGTTTGCTCACATCATTGTCCAAGTCCTGATAAAGAAGAAGTGTTCTGGTAGGTTGATAGCTAGTGTAAAGCTAGCCAATTTACGATGAATCCTCACAATGCATAATCGTTGTTGTAGCTAATTTAATTTGTAGAAAGTTGATTTCACTAGAAGCCATCACCACTTATATCGGACTCTCCCGAAATGTTACCTTATGATCCTCCAAATATGCACTAGATCCGACACACGCCTGTCTGATAACTTTTAAGAGTCCGAGCAGCACAGATCACCACAATGCACCTTCTTGTTATTCTTGCCCACATGATGTAGCCATCCAAAACCTCTAAATGCCTTTGAAATCTTGACAAGATTAGGCCTTCCTCCTATGCCCAAATTCATCTTTCCAGCTGAAAACTTTAAGGCCTGCAAACAACATAGCTGCTGATCATCCATCTCTTGTTCATCCTCATCATGTTCTCTTTTCTTTTTCATCTTCTTCAAATCCCTTTTTGCCTTGTTTTTTGTGGTGTCCATTTCATATTTTTCCCACAACATGTCCATCCCTTCACTATTGCTATGAGTAGCATTGTGCCTTTCCTCAAAAAGTTTGCATGCCAATGTCCTTTTCCACTCTTTTTCTTTCCTCATTGATCCATAACCACCAATTCCCACATTACTATCAAGATTTTTGCTAAGTCCATTTCTCACAAGTGCCTCTTCCTCTTGTTTTTCAATCATTTTATCAACTTTCTTCACTTCAACAATAGGACTCAAAGTGGTGTTTTCAAGTCCATCCAATTCTTTAAAGAAATTTTCCAATGTCTTCTCCTCTATGACATGCTTACTACTCTCCAGTTCATCTGTTAAAGATTGTTCTTTATCCTGACATGAAGGATCAAGAACAAGGGTTGTTTCACTTTCCTCAGCTGATGCATAGTCCAAGAACTCAACAGAGTTTTCTTGATCATCAATTGTTGACGCGCCAAACATGATTTTGTAGGCTTCAAATTCCTCCACCTCCTCGAGTTCATCATCCTTTCGCGTTAATCCTTTCGTGTTGTTGTGGAGAATGAGGCTTGGAGAGATGGTAAAAAGGGCAAGGAGCAAAAGGGTAGTTGTAATGAAGAGAGGAGAGAGGAATGAAAGGAGTTTAAGAATGTAAGGAGAGAAGAAAATGAAGTAGGAGAAGTAGAGAGGGTGAGAGAGAATGAAAGAACACAAGTAGAAGAATTTTGACTTGACAAGTTGAGAAAATTGAGAAAATTGAGGCCTTGTCTCTGTCATTTTTCAAAAATCTCCAACTGCATGTAGGATAATCTCCTGATTTAGCACTAGTCAACTTGTGAAGTGTTACGTATTCTGCATGCGAATCACAATAATTAATAAAAATTCAAAGATTAGTGAAGAAGAAGGGAATTCAGTGTATATAACTTAAATTCATTCAGAATTGGAAGGTGGAGAAAGAAGGAGGATTTTGTGTGATTATGAAAGTAAATGTGGAGTGAATAAAAGGAATAGAATGTGTTGTGTCTCTCTATAAACCTATATTTGATTGTGTAGGAATCTAAAAAGGAAAGTAATAATATAGTTGGAGAGAGAATCATCAACTAACAATGGAAGGAGAAAGACATCATTTCCTTTGGAACTTTTTTTTTCCTTCTTTAACCACCAAAATAATTTGCTTTTCTCACTTGAAAATTACCTAAACACCATGATTGAAATCTATCTAAATTTTCCCTTTTTCTTTTTTTTTTTTTGTTTTTTTTGGTGGTTGTTATGTATTGTCTCATAATATATTGTACCGTATTGTATTGTGTTATATCGTATTGTAGACCTGGGCTGATGGCGCTTCGTAACGGCTTGTCTATGCTTCAATGTACTAGTACCTGCCACCAAAACATTGTGAAGGATTCAGTGAACGTCTTGAAACTTAGTAACACAAGACAATTCACTGAATGGTTGTTTATTTTAATGAATATAATCTTTAGATATATTGTGTCATTTTTCGTCGTTACATAATGTCATACATAAAACATTTAGAGGATAAACCTACCAAAAAAATAGAATATGGGGTAGAGCTACTATAAAAAGGTAGAATAAAGTATAAAATAAGATTGTTAAATAATAAGTAAAGATAAAATGAGCGCAAAAAAAAAAAGATAAACACTACGATTACACAAATCAGTCATTACATAAAATAAAATTTTCATTGTTACTTAGCGATAAATTTAACGATATGATATCTTAAAATTTAAATAACAATCAAAACAAATATTGTATTTAACCTAACAACACAGTACAATACAATAGGTAAC
>JACEIK010000090.1:147319-159420 GCA_018107945.1 Datura stramonium | reverse complement strand
ATATTTCAATCTCAAATTGAAGTCGGATATATAAATTCTCACTGATCATACTTTTCTGATTAAATTTATCACATGTCAATATTATACAAACTAAAAATAAAAATTAAATAATACAAAATAAAATAAACTTTACCGGTGTGAGATTTTTCACGTTGCTAGTCTTAAATCCGAATAAAAAAGATAGGTTGTTATATGCTGGCAGGCAATGAGAAAATCAAAATTCTTTATCAAGGAGATTCAAAATATAGAAGAGTTAATGGTCAGAAACACACCTGAACTATCATGTTTTTCGCAAGTTTCAAGTCTCAACAATAAGTTGTTCTCTTTTCCTACCGAAATTATCACCATATATGCATTAAAACACATCAGGAAGCTGATTAGGCCAACTATCAATTGTTTCCTTTTCCTACCTGAACTATTACTATCTACTCAACTAGGTGCAGTATAATATATAGATGGTGATAGTTCAAATAGAAAAATGAAACAACCGGTAACAGTCAAATAGGAAAAGGACACAACTGATAATTAGAATGTGAAACTAACGAAAAAGTAATAGTTCAAATATTTTTTTTTTTACTGTTATCTCAATATAAAAAAGTAACTATATAAAGAAGTTATGACCGCTTATTTCAAACAGCCCAGCCCGAACCATCGCTTTTATCGTCAACAGAGAGAGCCGGTCGATATAGAACACTTTCACATGAAAAACTACTCAATTGCATGTTGTATGAGGACCCCTCCATAACTTTTTGTCATGTGAAAAAGGGTGTCCTACAATGTCTGTTGTTACCATTTTAATTATTCACTTTGACTCTCTAAAAGGGGTATCTAATGGAGAAATCTATTGTTTACCAAAACATTTTAATTATTGGTATAACTTTTAAATATTTATAGTTATATTAACAAAAATCTTGATTTATGTAATTCTCTTTCCGAGACTTTCTAAACCTATTTTTCTCTTTTCAGATTTATTATAGTCAATCTTTCACATTTCTTTATCAGGATATCCATGCGTTTTCTATGCACATGTCCAAATAATCTCAATCTTCTTTGCTTCATCTTGTCCGCCACGAGATTCACACCCATCTTTTCTTGAATCTCTTCGTTTCTAATCTTATCTCTCCTGGTGTGTCCATAAATTCATCTCAACATTCTCATTTCTGCTACTTTCATCTTCTAAATATTATCTATCTTAACTAGCCAACACTCCACCCCATATATTATAATCCGTCTAATCACCACTCTATAAAATTTATCTCTAAATCTTAATGATACATAATTATCACACAAAACGCCGAATGCAACCCTCCACTTCATTCATTCCATTTCAATAGTATAGATGCAAAAAAAAGTTATCTATCTAGAAGATTATAAAGGGCAAATTTTTAGTTTGATTGATAGGTTGTCCAATAATGTTGAATTAAGAATTAATTTTCTAAATCTAATGATGTTGATGTGTACATCTTAACTATAGTAGTAGCACTAAGCTAGCTAGTAATTATGCACTCCATATTTTTAATTAAAGTTACTTTTATTATTACTATTTTTGGATAGATAATTTGGAAAGGAGATAGTAATTATTATACACATGTTAAATGTAATTGACTAATTAGAGAAAAGTTTGATTAAAGGGGGACAAAAGATTGAAAAACTATTCAAGGAATTAAGGTACCACGGGGTTTCACAGCTAAATTCAGTCTTTTGTTTAGTTTAGTTGTAGATTTTGTCGTTAAATTGCTCATAGCTGATATAATTTTTAATAATTTGTCGGGAAGTCATTACAAGATAGAATTAGTAACAAATTTTACTGTTTAGTTATATAATTTGTCTGTTTTTAATGTTTATTTTTTTAGTAGTGAGCATAGGGCAAATATCTCTTTAGTCAACAATGTAGAAGAATATTCTATCCAAATATGATAACGATAGTGGAATAACAAAAAACAATCTAATTGGTGAGGCAATAACTTATCAAGGCAATGATCAGTAGCTGGATGATCAGCCACACTGGGACTGAGACACGGCCCAGACTCCTACGGAAGGCAGCAGTGGGAAATTTTTCGCAATGGGCGAAAGCCTGAGGAGCAATGCCGCGTGGAGGTAGAAGGCCCACGGGTCGTGAACTTCTTTTTCCGGTAATAACAGAAATCAAAGGGTAAGAAGCTACGAGAGTAGTAATAGCCTACCTAGTATGATTGACGCCTTGAAGGGCTAAGTCGTCCAATTTCAACAATTGGGTCAGACATGCTTTAAACATAAATGGGCTTTTATTTGGGCCAGTTCCTTTAGTCCATATGTGTTTTCGGTTTTCGGGTCCTCACCTCAATCATCTCCGATTCCGATCACCGACTTCTTCATTTCCACAGAAGATTGAAATCAGAATCTGAAAAAACTGAATCCAATGGCTTCCATGAGTAAGAGTAATACACAAGATGAAGTTTCTCCTTCTTCATCAGTGAATTGGACGGAACGGATCCTTTTTCCGACTCTATTAGCTGGTATTTTGACCCTTTCTTATACGATTTTACTTTTTTTTCTTTTCATGATTTATAAAGGATTTATATAGTTGATCTCAACTTGTTTAGGATTGATTGACATGATTGTTTTTCTACGATTTTTAATTGTTTATCTTTTTGAAATTTCTCTCCCTTTGGAATTTTAGGGGTGGCTGGTGGAGGAGCTGGTTTGGTATCAAAGCATCGGAAAGTTCATGGCTTACCAAACATTTGTGCAACTTATGCAACTAATTTTGCTATCGTCACTGCATGTTACTGCGGTAATCTCACTCTTTTTCTCCCTCTGTTAGCTTTTACTTGTCACGTTTCACTTCACGAGAGTGAAGAGTTAAAAAAAAATTAGATATTCGAAAACTATATAAAATAATATTATAACTTGCTATCCTTCTCATATTAGCAGGGTGAAAAAATACTATCTTATAATGTTGGTCAAAGTTCATACAGTTTGACTCTCGAAAAGAGAAATGTGATAAGTAAAAGTGAACAAAGTGAGCGCTTGTTTTATCTATATCCCCCTTATTAATTTTGAAATTAAAATGTTCATATCCCTTAATCATGTTATGTAGATTTATGTTGAGTCAGAATTTGATTTTGGAAATGGTGACTTGAGTTGCAGAATTGTGGCATTTGCATTGTTATATATGTGTTTTCTTATTGTTATTGATAAGTCCTGTTTGTTCTATTATTAGACGATTTGATATTACCAGAAAATATAACAAATAGTTGGTATAAAGACTTAGTTGTTGTTTTATTACCAGTAAATATAACATCTGAAATGATTTTACAACTAAATGCCCCTCCATGCCGTTTACAATTTGAAGACTGATCCGTTGATTATCCGTTCATATTTCTGCTTCATATGTTTGCATCTTTCGGATTCCACGTGTAATTTTGACAATCTTTTGTTTCATCTCATCTCCATTCCTGCACATAGTTAGTTCTGGAATATGTTTTTGGTGATGTTGATAATGGTTTTATCACAAATTTAGCAGTCATCTAGTCTAGTTGTTCATGTCATGAATAAACTCTTCTTCTTGCAACCATTCTTCATCCCCTGTGACATCTTTGAAATGTTTATAACAGCTTTATCTCACAACAAGTTGATACACATAATTTATGCTTATATGCATTCTTCTTTGCAAGATGGACTCTCATCCTGCAACAATATTGAAACACCTGGTTCTGTATTTGGGACACTGATTCCACTTAAGATATATCTATTACATAGAAGTCCATGGGTCAATTTTAGTCAAAAGAGTCACGATAGCCATATCACATGTTTGGTGCTGCTTGTGTCCATAGGCACAGAAAAGTGAAGTTAATATATGCTCTTTTGTATTTGCCTGGCAGGTGCTCGTGAGTTTGTAAGAGTAAGTAGAACAGGAAAGCCTGATGATCTGCTGAACTCAGCAATTGGAGGTTTTGGTAGTGGTGCTATACTTGGACGCCTGCAAGGTTAAATTTGCAACTCTCTCTCCTCCTCAAGGTGTTTGTGTGTGCACGCGCGCATCATAGCCTCCAGTGGTACAGGCTAATTTGGACATTAACTGGACATGTGGTCCTTGTTAATGACATCATGTGTTTAGTTAAAAGAGAAAAAAAAGTTAATGTTATAAATACTCATGGTACAAATAGTTTCACTGAGCTGGCCTCTTCTCTGATTTTTCTTGGTCATACTTGCTGATTGCTGGAAGTCAAATTACAAAATAAGGAAGCTAGATTTGTTAAGTTCTGCCTTCTTTCTTTCATCTTTAATGGGGAAAAAGTTTCTTACATGTCCATTTGCCAGGAGATCCAAAATTGGAGGAACTTTACCTTGTGAAAAAAAAAAGATCTTAAACTGGAGGAGACTCTTGGCAAGAGGCTCTTAGAAAACCAACAATTTTTTCATTCTTTAGGAAGTGATCCCATGGAGAGTTGTAGGATGATAGATGCAATGGTGTTTCCTTCTTTTTTTTTAAAATTTTTTTTTATTAATATCTTTTTAAATTTATGGCGGTGGTGTCCAGCCAGCATATACACCATCTCGACTATTCCACCAAGAACTTGCTACCTCCCACCAGCAGTGGTACCGGGTAACTCTTCCCACCAAGGTTAGGGTAGATGGGAGAGTCCATTTTCTTTTTTGCCTCTGCGGTTTAGAACCTGAAACCTCATTGGTTCTCCTCCCACTTTATTGACTACTAGGCTATATCCTTGGCCCTGGGTGTCGGATCTAATGGGTTTCTGGCTCAACCCCTGTGAATCCAAGCATCAGTTAAAGTTTGCTGAAGATGTTTTGTTAGATCCAGCTTGATACGAGCAAATTATGCTATCCTTTTCTCCGTTCTCTTTAGTTTGTGGTCCAATGATAAAGGGAAGTACTTCAACTTACCATAGTTTGGTGAACAACAGTTACTCTAATTACTTCGTACTTTAACATTCTGGGTATACAACACAACAATTTTCCTCATTCCCATACTAGTTGGGGTTGGCACAGAACATTTTTTTTTTGTGATATCAATTCAAAATAGGTGTGCTAGGCACATCTACTTTTAAAGTTTATTATGGCTTTGATACTATTTAGAGAAGTCTTGTATGTCATACCTTTTTTCAGTTCAATGCTAAGTTGTATTCTCATGGTGCAGACTTTGTCCAAACAATCTTCATTCTTATAGCTATGTTAGTAGTTTGCCCAAACTTAAGGTTTTCGTAGTGGATAAATACTTGTGCAAAGACCAGTTAAGATTGTATCTTATACTGCGTAATCTGGAAAATGCTCTACGTTGGCCATCTTTACAGTTGCTTATGTTTTGACATTTCATTTATTGGATTTGAAGCCCCCAACCTAGGGTCTTTTGGAAACAGCCTCTCTACCTCAGGGTAAGGTGTGCATATACTCTACCCTCTCCAGAATCCACCTGTGAAATTTCACTGGATCTGTTGTTGTGGTTGGATTTGAAACCCACAAAGTCACAATGCATATCAGAAGTTTTGTGAACTTTATTGCCTCTACTTTCTTTGCGATATTGGAATATCTATATATTGTTTTTATAACCCTTTTTCCTTTACTGATGCTACTAGTTGAATCCGGTTCAGTTTGAGCTGAAGTTTTTGATGACAACATTTCATCTATGCCTTTCAAATCAGTGATTTCCAATATGTTTTTCTCAGACGTACTATTGATCGTGCTTGATTTCTACGAACCTGATAAATAGTTGACCCGTTCTGTTGGGATGATTATCAGGTGGTCAACTTGGTGCTGCGCGTTATTCTGTCATGTTTGCAGTTGTAGGAACAACAGTGGATTATGCCACCTTAAGAGTAAAACCAGCCTTGAGAAGCTACTACGACTCTCTGGTCAATAAGAAAGATGATTGGCTAAAACTTCCGGAGTGGTCGCCCATCCAAGTGCTTGATGAGGAGGCTCTTGCTGCAAAGCGTGCTCGGGAAGAGGAGCTATACAGAAGTGTCCACAATCTGAAGAAGGAATCATGATGAGAAGCAAAGCAGTATAGTACTTCCATTTCGATTCGATATCCTTTGAGATGATATCTTTTTCTGATTGCGACCCTTATTAGTGCAGTTCCCTGGCTGTTACTGGCACAGATAGTAGAGAAACAGAGATTGCAAAACATTTGATGAGGTGTTCAACATTTTTCTGAGCTTCCAATGCAAGTTGAGTCACACTGAAAGAAAGTGCAAATCTTGAATACAATATTTGCTTACATAAATGGCAAAGATGCGTTACTTTTTTGTTGTCAATTTCTGCCACTTTTATTTCTTTTTTACAATTCAACAACTTTTTTTAGTACAGTGCACAAGGATATTGGCTATATTATTTCTAGGGAACTCTCACTGTGGGGTTTGATATATGCCATAGCAATCAGTTTTAATTGGAAGAATAGCAACTTATTCAAAAGCCAGAGAGACTATAGTTTGAATTTTCATTCATTTTTTTGGTTTATTCGGTATCAATGTTGGAGTCCCGTCTAATTCGAATCGTCGCAGGGGCCATTATGGTGACAATGCTCCTAACAAGATTTTTTTCATACCAGGTCGCGCGTTCTAGGGCCTATCATGGGGACGGCGCTTCCACCAAGATTTTCTTTCATACTAGGTCACGCGTTGCAGGGCCTATTATGCTGACAGCGCTCCCAACAAGATTTTCTTTCATGTATAGGATTCAAACCTGAGATCTTTGATTAAGGGTGAAGGATGTATGGTAACAAGTGTATTTCTTTTTTTTTTTTGGTAAAGTAACTAAATCATATTAGAAAGGGCATCAAGGAGATGCAAAGTTACAGAGGAACAAAAAGAGCTGCTCCAAACAATATTACATGGAGCAGACTTGGCAAAAACTTGTAAAAACAGTCGAAAGAAATCCCTGAGTTCTTTTAGACTAGAGACGGAACTAACAAAATCCAAAAAGTTATCCACACTGTTTACAGGGGCTAGAAAGTGCCAACTGAATAAAGTAACTAAACATCTAGCCTTAAGGGTGCAAATAGAGGTTGAGATTCCATCAAAACATCTGTTGTTCCTCTTTTTCCAGAGACTCCAAAAAATAACTGTTGGGATCATTCTCCAGATTCTTTTGATGGATTTGTCAACTCTCTACAAAATCCAGCTAGCAAAAGCATCTTTGATGTTGAAGGGCATTACCCATTGAAGCTCGAGCATAGAGTAGAAAAAGTGCTAAAAGTTAGCTGCGGCAGGGCAATGTAGAAAGAGATGGTTTACAGTTTCATTGGTCTGTTTGCACATGACACATCTGTTGGTGAGGATTACTCCCCTTCTCCTGAGGTTGTCTTGTATTAGACATGCTTCTTTCAGGGCTGTCCAAGTGAAGCAAGAATGGTCTGCTTGCACATGACACATCTATTGGTGAGGATTACTCCCCTTTTCCTGAGGTTGTCTTTTGTGTTAGACATGCTTCTTTCAGGGCTGTCCAAGTGAAGCAAGAAACTTTCAGGTTGTCTTGTTTTCTAGACATGTTTCCAGGGCCAAACCTCCAGGATACCATTTCGAGAACTCCAGTAGTTGTAGCCTTCTTTCATAGTGTAGATCTTTTCCTTGGAGTTTCCCCAAAGGATTTTGTCTGGAGCCTCATCTGCCAAGGTATTGTCCAAGTGTTTCTAGGAGAGAGAAGAAGTCATTAACTTCCCAATCCTGTAAATTCCTTCTAAAAGATAGAGCCCAACAGTTGTTGTCTCTGTATTGAGCTAATGTTGCTTCTTTGTTAGAAGCTATAAGGATTTTCCTTTCTAGTGTCTACTATGCAAAAATGTTTAATTTTACCCTCCATACAAAAATACCCCACACAATTAGCTAAATTATTCAAAACAATTCCCTTCCTTCACTGGGGCTATCCAAGGTGAACGCCAAAACCCACGTGTCACCCGCTAACATTTTTATGAGATGAACGCAGCTGCCACCTCAACACCCCAAAAGTGATTGAACTTACGTCATAATTTGTGATAACGATGCATTCATACCTTATAATAAGATCTTGAAAACAAGTCTCTTCCAGAGACGAACAAAGCCAAAACCATATACTACAAATCAATAAACCACCTACAGGGAAGACATAAGTCATAAGAGTTTAAATAAGGTTATTCACTATTTAGGAAAGGTAACACACAGTTTTGTTAGAATTCAAAACATAAAACTTAAAATTTTACTTTTTACATAAAACTAAAACCTGTCTTAGAAATAAATAATTAAATAAATATGCGTTACTCAAACTTGAGTTTCATCTAACAAGCTAAAAATGAAACTCACAGTTTGTTTAGTTACCATGAAAGGATGTGGTGCAACAGTGAATGGTGCTGATCTTCCCATAATCAGAGATCTCGATTTCAAGTCTTGGGTATGGAAAATTCCTTGATAGAGAGTGCTACATGGGAATGGGCATTACCCGACGCGAATTTGGATTAGTTGGATTCCAATGCGAGTACTAAACACCAAATGGGAAACCAAAAACAAAAAGTTCCTTCCTTAATTATTAAGACAAACTTGATTGCATGTAAATTATGCAGGCAGTACAAGCAGCAATAAAGGGATGCAAGAATTCTTCATGAAGCTAAAAATATTAAGTTGGAACCTAAAGGGTTTAAATGATAAGAATTAAAGAACTATTAGGATGCAAATATCAAAATGGAAGGCCAATTTTTATTGTTTACAAGAATAGTAAATGGCTGGATGGTCAGCTATGGGATGATTATTAGGACAAGAGAAATTGGACAACAATAACATGCTCACTGTAATTTCACAAAGTGAGATATGCAACTCTTACGCTTACCTTAGAGGTAGAGAATTATATCCAATGGACCCGCAGCTCAAGGAAAAAATAAACAATCCAAAGCAGTATGGAAAAAGACATAACAAAAGTGAAGAAGTCGTGGAAAAGACAACATGACAAATCATTCTGCGCAGTAATTACAACAAAATAGTACGATAATTGAAATACTAGAAACAACAAATAGTAATCAAACTCAAAGGACAAGAAACTACAAGAGTAATATTACGACTAATAGTACAGAGGGATAAAAGAGACGATGTTCAACTATTTAACCAACCTTCTTCCCTAATCTGAGTCTTCCATAACCTCCTATCTAAAGTCATGTCCTCGGTAAGCTGAAATTGCGTCATGTGTTGTCTAATCACCTCTCCCCAATACTTTTTGAATCTAACTCTACCTATCCTAAAACCATTCATACTCAACCTCCCACACCTCCGCATTGGAGCATCCGTGTATCTCTTCTTCACATGCCCGAACCATCTGCTTAGCGTCTAAGATTAATAAGAGGAAACACCCTCTCATCAAGATTATAGCACCCCAAGATTTTCCACAAACACAAAATGCTATAGTAATTTTACAGCCAAATACTGTGGAAGAACATGACCATTTTCCTGTACCATTCAAGAACAAGAGTAATTGGAATTGTACAGAAATCCTAAAGGGTCATCACTCAATTTTCTTGCATCTAACTGATTCAGCCAAAATGTTCACTTTAAGGATGCAAATTGGAATATAATTCGCGTTTGTAAAGTAATTATAAAATATTTACAACTTAACAAAATGACAACACTCGCCTCGTTTTCTTCTTCTTTTTCTTCTCTGCTTATCTGTCTGGATTACACTGACATGCAAAAGCAAGACTCTCCACTTGCTAATGATGGACATGACTTGGAAATATGTACAAAGATTAAGGGACTGATCCGTTTGTTTATTGTCGTCGTCATCATCTAGTAAACTCCTTGTATGTAAGCATTTACATGGTTCAACTCGCTCTTGTGCTCACTTGCAACAGCACAGGCAATATCTCCAACTGGCACCATCCCTATCATGGCAGGCTGATTAATAACAGGAATATGCCTGATGCAGTTATCTGGCAAGTAACATGTCATGTCATCAGAAAAATAGAAAGACAGAAATGAAAAAAAGCATTGAGACTGTAGAAAATATATATTCAAGATTATTTTTCTTTTGATAAGGTGACATAAATTTCATTAATTGAGTACCAAGAAGGTACTGCAAACAACAAATAATGCTGATGAATGTAGTATAAAGAGACAATGCTGAAACTCAAGGAATCATGACATTGACACTGAATACCGGTAATCTTCCAGGTTCAAATTTATGCCAAGCCTCCAAACAGCCTTATTTTATAATGCTTCATTCACACACACGGCGAAGTCAAAGCAAGACAACAAACAAGAAAATATCAGAATGGAAATTCATACATTTTAAGTGTACTTTATAAGAATCATGAATGAGAAACAAAAAATCACAGCTAACATTCAAATGATTCTAGAGACAAGGTTTTTGATTTTTTTTGATAAAACATGATCACGCTGAAAAACTAAAGAGATAAGTAATTAGATATATGTTACTCCTATCTTACAGTGTCCACAGGATTCAATATTTCATAGACAACAAAATACCTTTAGTGACAGCTATGACAAAGCTACAGATGCAGACATGATCATAGAACAATTTCAAAATTCAAAAAATAGTAAGGAAAAGAAAAGAGGTCACATCACCAACTCTAAAATCCAATCAAGAAGAAACTGATATCTTTTAGAAGTGGTACCCTGGACAATTTGCACCAGCAGTATATCATGAAGTCAAATATTGATTTTCTAGTTTGGACAGTATCACAACACCTTTTCACAAGTCTGAAAAATAACAGGACACAAAAATGAGTTGATTTTACACGGGTTTTTTTCCCTCAAGGTTTATTCGATTGCACCTGCAAAAAGTAAAGCTTAAATTAGAGATGCAATGGATAAAATGTGATGTATACCACATTCTATTCCGCTGAATTGCACCTTCGCTTTTTTTTTTTTTTTGGATAAAAATTACAGCTTCAGTTCTATAACGGGACCAGCTAAATAGAACACTGATCAATTCCAAAATGAAATGAATGACTTGCGATGGATGAGACACTTTAAATTACCATGGAGCATAAAATTCAACCAAGACATCCTTTTATCTGAAGATAGTACCAAAACACTCGAGGGGATTGAGGAAAACTCGACAGTAGTTCCTAAAAATAGAAGAATAAAAATGTCAGTGTTGCTTATTCGATATCATCCAGTAAGTCCGCAAATGAATCAGTTCTCCACAAAATTTATCATATCTGATACTCATTCCTTCTCATCATTGGCAAATAAAATTGAGAAAAGAGTAATCAAAACAAGTTAGGTAGAACTAAAACCCAGTAATATAATACTGTTAACTTCTGCGCTCACTTTACACTTAACACAGGTGCAAATTGAAGAGTGAAAATATTAGTTATTTAATGTCAAAAGCAAAGACAATCCTTTTTTTTTTTAAAACACAATATAGCAGACATACTAATAATAATAATAATAATAATAATGATATTTAATATCGTACAATTATTTTTTGATAATGGTGGTATCCAAATTAGTTTGTGCACACCTCTATCGATTCATCGACTAAGGTGATACCTTCCACCAGTACCATGTCTAACAAGTACCAGTAAATTTTGTGGTAGGACTTATCCATAACGCAAGTGTGTTGCCAAATGACTACTTTAAAGAAAAATGGGTGCAGAGGCTGCCGCCATATTCAAGGTGAATGATGTCCACAGTGTACTGATTTCCTGACAACTCAAGCCGAGCATCATTTTCCAACAACAACAACATACCCAGTGTGATCTCACAAGTGGGGTCTAGGGAAAACATCATTGTCCGAATAGTATACAGAATTGGCTTTGCATTCTAAAAATTTGGAAGCCAAAACAGACATGCAACTATGGTTACACAAGAACAAGGCTTCATCTCCCAAGTTGTCCCACTCTGCTAACGTGGATCTATTGGTCTTTGGGCTAGCAACCAACTTCAAAAACTTGACACTTGATCACTTATTTATTGGATTCTGTGTTGCTCGGACTCTCCAAAATTATATGGATATGTTGATGCATTCTTGGTTATAATAATTTTTAGACAAAATAATTTAGACGGGGACGACAGATTGTCTCATGAGAGAAAGAATTGATGTAATATCTTTTTTTTTCTTATAATGTGATATTTTAATTCATCATCATTTTATGTACTCTTATGTTTTTTTTTTTT
>JACEIK010000089.1:680124-695905 GCA_018107945.1 Datura stramonium | reverse complement strand
GAGTTGGGGAGAGTGTATATATATGGCGTCATGGTTCCTACAAATTTTAAAATCTAAGGAATATATATGCATGCGTGTTATTAATAGGATACATGAAGGTTTCATATCGTAATGAGACCTCCTTGCTTATAATACTTCGTGTTATATATGGACCTCTCACAGCTCTCACAGTCATGATATGAACTGTATATGTGCTTTAATTAGCTTAATTTTCTGGGTTATTACTCATGGTTTTGATTCTATTTCTTTTTCTCATAAAAATGTCTTCTTTTTACCAATAAAAAGGGTCGTTAAAACTATGGTATGGTTTTTCTTCCCCCTTCTGCTCAACTTTTTTTTTTCATTATTCTCTTTATTTATATTTATCTAAACCCATATTGATAATTTCAACAATATAAATAGTTCAGCGTCAAAAGAACCGTTTTTATAAAAATGTGCATTCAACGTGGTATGACGGAGTCAAAATTTTAATTAAAAATAGTCAAATTATAAAGAAGAAAATACACAAAGAAGTTAAGAGTTTGTTATTAATAAAATTGACCTAGAATTGACACCCCTTAAACAAAAATAACTCCAGTCACTGAATTTGTGATGGGCAGTTGAATCTTATCAAACAGATCATGAAACTTTTTTTTCTTTTTTGTGACATATATATTTTGTTCCAAATAAGTTGGAACAAGTATTATTAGATGCATCAAATTGGTGAAAGCCAATTCTTATTGCTTTTCCATTTATTCTTTCCACACGCAGCTGTGTTTGGCAAGGGATTTATTGCTCGTGACATGGGGTTCCGCAACACAGCAGGTGCAGCAAAGCACCAAGCAGTGGCCCTAATGTCAACTGCTGATCTCTCCGTCTTTTACCGCTGCAAATTCGACGCGTACCAAGACACATTATACACACACTCCAATCGCCAATTCTACAGAGAATGCAGTATCTATGGCACAGTAGACTTCATATTTGGTAACTCAGCAGTTGTTTTCCAGAACTGCAACATACTGCCAAAGAAACCAATGCCTGGCCAACAGAACACCATCACAGCTCAAGGCAAAATCGACCCTAATCAGAACACAGGCATTTCTATTCAGAACTGCACTGTTTGGCCCTCAGCCAACCTTACTGGAGTCAGTACCTTCTTGGGTAGGCCATGGAAGAACTATTCCACAACCGTTTTTATGTATACGACAATGGCCAGCTTTATTGATCCTAAAGGGTGGTTACCTTGGGTGGGTACTACAGCACCAGATACTATTTACTATGCTGAATATAGAAACTTTGGACCTGGGGCTGCCACTAAAAATAGAGTCAACTGGAAGGGACTGAAACTGAATATTACTAGTAAAGAAGCTAGCAAGTTTTCAGTTAAGCAGTTTATTCTGGGGGACAAATGGCTCCCCTCAACTGGAGTCCCCTTCAAGAAGGATATCTGAGTGACATGAATCTATAATGGAGTCTTCATTTTTTACTTTTTAACAAAGGTTGAGTTTTGTTTTCCGTTAACACTGGGGAGTTCCGGGGAGTGGGGATTGGTTTTTCTTTTGAAGCTCAAAGAGCCCAAGAACATGTTATACTAGGGGGTTAGAACCCCCTAATTGCTTTGTCTAATTTCTCTAAACGTTGGTTGATTTGTATCCAAATTTTCATGGGAAATAACACACAGGAATTTTTGTTTCTTTGCTAGACTTCGCCATTTGGTTAAACTAAACGCAATCTCAACAATATTTTCTGTGACAATAAGTACTTGTAATTAGAGAAAAATTATGTGAAGATAAGAGGTGTTTTCACACAGTTCTCATTGAAATAGATCTTTAAAGAGTGTAATTAATTTATCGGGTTAGATATACTCCCTTAGTTTTAAAATAACAATTGTCTTTGTTTCTCTGTTTTACATAATTCAAAAATAATAAGAATACTCTTCCAATTTTATCTTTAGTAAAATAACAAAAATTACACAAACTAAAACACAACATATTTGGAAATAGAGGGAGCATAACTAGAAGTAGATCTCAATAGAGGGAGCCAAACGAATTCGCTTTAAAAACTGGTTTTGAAAAACTGAGCAGAAAACCTAAGGATCCAGTATTAGGATGTACGTAGGATTTAAACCGACTTCAAAATTCAGGCACAAAGTATAAAACTAATCACCTTGAAAAATCAAAATGGGGAAAAGCTGAAGATAAGCACAACTGAAATGTTTTAAATGTATCAAAATTACTAGTCTCAAACTAAATCACCATTCAGCATCCACTGTTCTCACCAAAATTGCAGTAAAACAAAGTACTAGTATTACTAGAAAACATAGAGACGAGCTCTGCCTGAATCACTTCAATGGAATAAACCTTGAAGAGTGAGTAGCACCAATACCAGGCCTACCGTGTTTGACAGGCTTGTATGAGATGGAGAATTCAGCTAAGTAGTGACTAATCATTTCAGGTTTGACCTCAATTTGGTTGAATGTTTTTCCATTGTAGATTCCAATAACGCTTCCAATCATCTCAGGCACAATAATCATGTTCCTCAAATGTGTTCTCACAACCTCGGGCTTCTCACCGGGTGGAGCCTCACGTTTCTGCATTAATATGTATATCCAATGCATCAATCAAAAAACATGGACCTAATTACCAATTAGTAGTGCAATACGTGTAGGGAAGATCAAAATGTTACAGCGAAGCCAAACTTGCAAACCATGAAACACTGACTGCAAGCATTAAATCCTGTTTCATTATAGGGGGAGGTGGTTGCATGAGGAAAGTTACTTTCTGATGAATAGGACTTGAACATCAGAAGCCCTTTCCTCCTCCCCCCAACAACTATTGACAAGTAAAATTTCCCCGATACGATACCTAGTTAAAGTCAATTTATTTGTATCTTGTCAAGAAAAGATACAGTATTCTGTCATTTTAAATTCAGTAAAAGAATGCGTCAAAACTACAAATTGAAACTCTAGATGCAGATAAAAGACAAAGCAACTGTGGAAGAATGAAAATATAGGGCATTCATGTCACTTTGGCAGCAAGTTGAGGCAGCAAAGTGTCCATGGAGACCCCAAACCATTATTGTGCGCCTACGCACACAGTGCGCCACAAATAAAAACCTCACTCTGTGGAATACCACGCCACCTCTTAATTAACGAGGGAAGCGCTCGGCC
The DNA here is from genome assembly GCA_018107945.1 of Datura stramonium. Taxonomy (NCBI): domain Eukaryota; kingdom Viridiplantae; phylum Streptophyta; class Magnoliopsida; order Solanales; family Solanaceae; genus Datura; species Datura stramonium. The sequence goes on along the minus strand of JACEIK010000089.1, from coordinate 692,757 downwards.
TTAGGCGCCTAAAGTCTCAGCCTCTACCAGTTAAGATCAATATGATATACCTAAAACACCACAAACATATTTAAAAGATTCATAATACTAACATTTTTTATCTTGCATCTCAAACAAAAAATTCAAGCTTTGTGCAAGATGACTTAACGAAGAAGAAAAAAATTTGGAAGATGAAGTATTATACAATTCTGCCAGTGGAAAGACCGATAGGCCACCATAGATAATCAACAGAGATGCATTTAATCTAGCTTATCCGCGTTCAATCATAAAGGGTTGCAACCATCAATTTTGACCCAACAACAAATAAATTAAGTACCACTTCTACTTCAAATTTCAACTGGCTTCTAACAAGTGAGCTAAATTCACTACGGCATTAAGCACTCTGCAGTTACCTACTACAATTTTCTCAAATTAATACACAATAGAGATTGGAACTGGCAGTCACTGAGGTCATGAAAAACAAAGGCATATCATTCCAACTAAATTTTCATTTTTGTATTAAGAGCATGTTTTCTTCCGTATTGATTGTCCACAAAGTAACTCATACAACTATTTCTGGGGATTCTTATTATAGAAATAGTTTATATCAAGCACCAAATACATAACTCATAATTCAGAGAGAAGCTAAATGGCAAATTGCTATTCTTACCGCCTTGCGCAGCTTCTTGATCAAAGCCATAGGCTTCCTCTTCAAACCCCTCTGGAACCTAACACAATAACAAATCAAGCCAAGTCATTTTCACAAACAAGATAACAACTCTACATATTAAAATATGAGCTTATACATAGGAAAATTTATGTCCAATCACTACTTTTGGTTTAATAACTTTGTTACACTGTATAATTATTTAGAGGCTAAAACGGTTTATTCTTTGACTGCATTTTGCAAGTGGATGTGAATGTAGAGTATTTCTTTCTTTAAAAAATAGCAAAATCAAGGCTTAAATTCACATCAATTTTTTGAAAAAGCTGAGCCGCCATTCCTTTTTGGGGAACAGAAGCAAGTTCTGTTTTTTCCCTGATAATAGGTCCCTAGTTACAAGTTCTGCCATTAAACAGCACCTATGACCCTGCTTGATTAGGCTCATGCACAGATTTACGTTGAATATGCTCAGGGTCTTACACTTTGACATTAATATAAGCTCATATAAAGCAAATCAATAACAATTTAACAATAATTCGTTAGAAATAAAAGTTAGATACCTTCTGCGAGGACGAGCAGGGAAGAGCTTAACGAGTTCATCAGTAGACATGTCAAGAAGAGCATCGAGATCCACCCCTCTGTAGCTGAACTTCTTAAACGTTCTCTTCTTTGGCTGGCCGGTGGCAACATCAGCTTCAACGTCCGCCTATACACCAGAAAAAGAAACACATCGAAGAACTGTTAAATATAAGAAATATTGAAAGTAGAAGATGTAGAAGCTAATTGGTTACACATTTTGAGAGAAATACTACCATGGCTTGGAGAATGAATGGACAGCGAAGCACCTGTGGAAGCGACTGCGGCTAGGGTTTTGGGGAAGACGATGAAAGGTGGATTATTGAGAAGTGAGAAGCATATATAATGAAGGGTGTAGGGTTGGAGTGATTTTGATGGGCTGGGTTGAGAAATGGGCCTGTTGTGTAACCTCTTAATGGGTCAGTAGCCATATAAACGGCAGAGTTTATTTGGATTTAATTCGAAACTTGTTTCAAATATTTTTTTTGGGTATTTTGGTATGTTTCAATTTAAATTTAAAAGTTCCACTTCCAATTTTGCTGGAACTTATATATTAATCATATTTGAGTTTAGTTTTGTTTAAACAAGTTATCATAAAAATTTAATGTGCATTTGATTTGAACATTGTTATTTAACTTGCATTCAATTATAATTATACATATTTGCTCATTACGAAATAATGTAGGACATGTGATGTCAGAAGTTACATATAATCTTAGGCGAATTCAAAAATTTTGAAAAGATGTGTGTATTATTACGAAGAGGTGAATTTAGTGAGGAGAACACTGGTTCACATGAACCCCAAAACCTCTCTAGATACGTCTCTACATACGACTAAAGTTTAAGCATTTTTCTTGAAATTGCGAAAAAAAATAACTAAATTTCACATAAAATTGACTCAGTTTCAATGATATAGAACTTTTAAACATAGCATATATAAAATTGTACGTTTCAAAATATATAAACTTACAAAAATTTACACTGAATATATAACTTAAACGATGACCCAGAATCGAATATTTGCGCACATTGCCCAAAGTTATCAATCAAACAAAGAAATATATTTAAAAATATAAATTGGTATATCATTTCTTAAAATAATATATCAAATTATAGAAATTGCACAAAAGTGTAATCCACCTATCCCAGCTAATATGGTGCTTTATTAATTTTGGAACATCTCAAAATGTATGATACAGCTACTAACAATACTTCTACATCGTATAAAAAGAACAATATTTAAAAAATATGGCGAGAGTCAGTTAATATAATATTATAAATAATTTTAATAATCAACTATATAAATACAATAATTTAAATTTACATATTATATATTGACAGCTATGTAATTTTGACGACTCCTATTTTTGATGTATTTTTCTGATTTTCGTCGTCTTTTTCTTTTATTTTTCATTTTATCCGAATTTCTTTACCCGAGTGACCCTTTTACTATTCTTCGTCCCTTTTCCTTTCAGTTTATAGTTTTTGTTCCTTTCTATGTTCATAGTTAAGCTTATAAGTTGGTTTGACACATAGGAGTAATGTATGTTATAGTTGGATAATAAGCTCAACAAAGATGTTTGTTGCTTAGTATATTGTTACCACAGCGAGTGAGAGGTTAAGCAAGCATATTACTTTTTTAGGTGATAGATTTTGGGACATGGAAGTTTTAAGAATCTGATTATCATTTTGGTTGAAAGGCTAGAGAAAATAAGATTCTTATTCGATTGAAGTGGTGTGCTAGAAGTTGTATAGATTACAACCATTTTCCTACCAGAGGACTTAGCTCAGGTAGTGAACTAGCGTATCAACCGCTCACCACGATCATCAAGTGTGTTATTGACTTTAGTTGAATCCAACGATCGGTGATTTCAACTAAGAAAAGAATCACAACACTTCTAAGGAGGAGAATCTATCTATCTATATATATATAATAAAGTAACCCGGTAACGTGGCACCACTACAATTTAAAAAACATTTATCTTTTTTTACAAAATTTTGATAATTAAATCCTCATCACTCGCTAAACTAAACCTCCGCGTAAGATCTGCCTAACTAAAACGCCTGTTCACCAATTCTGCATCACCAGTTGCATACCAAATCTTTCTTAAAATGCTATCACGAACTCTTTAATTGTTCCTGTTTTTCTTAGTTACCCATCGCTCTCTTTCAAATACCCGTTCATCATAACATCTACCCTTCTGCACTTTCTGCCCAATAATTAGAAATTGTCGTTTTCAGTCTTTGGAACTGTTCCAAATGTCGTCCACAATCTCTCTAGTTCGTTCAAGTATGATGTTTTACTGACCCTATACTTCTTACTTTTATATCGCTCTCCTTTCGATACATGTTCATCATAATATCTAACCATCTGCACTTTTTGCCCTACAAATTTGAACTCACCGTTCCAGTCTTCGAAACTGTTCAAAACATCATCCACAGTTCCTCCAGTTCGCTCAGGTATAATTCTCTATTGTCCCTGTTCTTCTTACTTCCCTATGACTCTCCTTCATATACATGTTCATCATAACATTTAACCTTCTGCACTTTTTGCCAAACAAATTTGAAATTGTTCTTCGTATTGTTTGAAATTGTTTAAAATGCCATCCACAATCCCTCCGGTTCACTCGGGTATATTGCTATCCAATTCGCAACCACTTCAAAAATCTTGGGGCACATTAATTGTTCCCAAATACCTATCCTGCGACTTCTTTCAGGTTACTTATATTTCGAATCATACTATTTTTAAAATAAATAAAAATTGCCATCATATCCACAAAACACCGTATATTTTGATCTTTTCAAACTCTTAAATTTGACTTTAGGACAAAATCCCTTCGAATCGGACAACAATGATGCTTTCCCATTCTAAACCACTTTGTTTTCCTACAACTACATCAGTTCACTTTTTTTTCTTATTGCCCCATTTGTTATTTCCCTGTATATTTCTTGCGCTTCTTTCATTCACTTAAAACATTTTCATTAGACTTTGCAGCCTTGGATAATAATTCCGACGCAAACTGGTATGGCGAAAATGCATCCTCTAGTCTTTTCAAGGCCAACAATTTGGATATCTACCTTTTCTGCCTTTGGGTGGCTGCAAAAATCTGCACGCACAACTTCTCTTTAATGTTATTATATGCTTCCTCTACTTCAAATTAACTTTTCATCCTAAAACTATGAATGTATTGACAGTTGCGATCTCATCTAATTAATGTTTAGGCTTTAAAGTATTGATATTTGTAATCTCCTTTGATTAACGTTTAGACTTTAGAGTATTCTGCGCTTTTAGTTACGTTTTTGAAGATTACACCTACTTTTTACTTAATTTGATTAAATGTTTACTCCACTTCAAAATTGAAGTTTTTCCGTATCTAATAATTGGTAAAATAGAATTATGTATCTATTTATATTTGTAATCTCCATTAAGAAGCATGTACATTTGACATTGTCTTACGCCTTCAGTTGCACTTTTCAAATTTATACTTGTTACTTTCTTCAAAATGTTACTTTAAGATCTTCAAACAATAAACAAGTTGTTATTTTCTTGCTGTACAATTATGTTTCGGTTCATATTCGTAATCACTACTGTGATACTTTTTGACTTTATATTGTATTACACCTTCAATTGCGCTTTTATTATTTGCAACTGCTACTTTATTCGTATAACTATTTATCCCTTTCTAACTACTATAAATTCTTCGAACAATCAGAATCTCTAGGTTAGAATAAACTAACTAGAGTATACATACACTTACATGCTTATGTTTACTTTTTGCACTTTATATTTTCCCGAATAGGATTCGATCGATGGACAGAAAATCCCTTGCTACCGACCCACACAATACCTCGAACTTGTCCAGGTATGATGGTTTAAAATTATTATTCACTTTACATTTTGACTACTAACTTTTCTTTTTTAAAAAACTTCCACTGTAATACATTTATACTTTACACTTATGCTTGAAAATTTAATACCAACTACTTTATTAATAAAATTACTTAGCTCATTCGTTTTTTAACACATCATGCTGAGAATTCTTACATTATTCTACTGTCAGTACCCAATCCCTACGGTTCACCCAAATATGACGCTTTTTGAATTTCAAACTCTTTGTTTCACTTTTGCCCAGAATTTATTTCAAAACTTTCCGTTTACATCCAATTATAAATAGAACTCTTAAATTCTTGTATTTTTATCAAGAAAACACTATAAGAAAAATAATTTAATTGCGGAATTTAATAGCGAGAGTCATCTCTAACCTCCGCAAATTGCATTATACATTTTCTTAATTGACACAAATATAAATAAATATCAGCTGTTAAAAACCTCCAAAATAAAATTTTAAAAAAATGTAGCTCTTAATCTCCCCGCACATTTTTTTTCCTTCGCTCCTTTTTTTTCTCTGAGAACAAAACTTTTTTTTCTAAAACACCAAAAAGAAAATGGCGCTCCAATAAGGATCTGCTCCTTTTTCACTCGTTTTTTTTTTCTCGCAGCCTTCAATGATCTGATTTGCTTACAATCCGCAGCTCTCCACAGCCCCACAGCCTCCAAGTATCTGCTCTCAACAGCCCGCACAGCCTCCAAGGACCTGCTCACAATCTGCAGCTATCCGCAGTTAAGGTTTGGTTAAATTTAGGTTTTTAGCGAAAAATTTCTACTCTTTTTGTGTTTAAATCGAAATTTTGATATGGGTAACTAAACAATCCCTAATTTGAATAAATTCTTTTGATGGAATTTTGGCATGGGTGTTCAAAAAATCCCTAATATGAATAAATTCTTTATTTTTTCCATTTAAAGGACAAAGTTTATGAAAGGAAATGCTGCTGCCTTGTGGAAGATTTTCAATTCCTTAGTTTCCCATCTGCCTTGTGATTGTAGCATCCCCTGCGTCTGCCAGACAAGAAGAGCTCAACAAACTTCAGTCAGATCTCAAGTCTTGTGGCTGCATCCAGGTCTGATTTTTGTAATCTTGGAAATGGTTTTTCTTTTTATTTTTTATTTTTTTATTTTTTATTTTTTTATTTTTCAGTACTTGGTTTGTGACTGACAGAAAGAAAAGTCTAATTCAAACTTCAGAGGATCCAAAAAAGAGGAAAAAAAATTGTGAATGAAAATGTGGAAAACCAAATTATGTCTACTGGATTTGTTGGTACTATTAAAGTGAATCTACTACATTTAAGAATGAGAGGCTTATGTAGCTTTTTGGCTACGAGTTCATATGAACCAATAACTTTGGATATGGAGTATATATATTATACACACACACACACACACACACACACACATATATATATATATGTAAAAACCTACTAAAATTTTAACAAATATTAGATATGAATTCATAGTTTTAACATTACAATAAGTTCAATACTAAAAATCTTAAAAGTTGAACCCATTTAGTTGATTTGGCTCAGCTAAGAGTAGTAAAAGACATTAATCTGTTGATTCATGTTTTGGTTAGATGAAGTTGTTTTGTTTTAAAATTTTAGACCATTGTTTTTGGATTATACTGGGAAGAAGATTAACAATGGAAACACTGTTTATTATTCTGAGGAAGCATTCAGCAGACTAACACTCCCCCTACTATGTTTTCTTCTTTTGGTTCAGAACGTGTGAAATTAATCTTGATTGGGGGCTTAGGTTTGCAGCAGTGAAGGCAATGCCTTAAGTGGTGAGGTGTATGCATTTTGGGGATAGTTCTTCTAAGTGTATTGAATTGATAAATGTGATCTATAAGTACATAATTGATTGAAAATAGAAGGGGAAAGAATAGATGTCGTGGTGACTGGAATATCATCTATGAACACCATCTATTAGAGAAAAAAAAGAATACCATATACGAGCACCATGGGTGTTATCAGTGGAAAATCTACTCTAAAAATAGAATGAGGGAGAGGTAGAGGGTTGAAGATCTTGGGCTTTATCGATGAGTTTGTTCATATGTCTAGATATAATTAAGATATACAAATCAAATGGGCTTAAGATCTTTACTAAAAGGTGGGGACTAAGAGGACGCGTAATCTTCATTAATAAAAATATTAGGAGGCACAAAACAGTAAATAATAAGTGTCAAAACGAAAAATTGTAGAAGGTGAATTTCTCACCCTAAAACCACAAATAAGGAATGCCTCCTATGAAAAAAGCATGACTATTAGCAGGAAATGTCCTAATTGATGTTCAACTAGTATTGAGTTTGGACTTGACTATGACTCGGATGCCAAGATTTGATGCCCATGTTGTTGACCTTACCTAGTATCTCAACAGGAGGCTGACCTAGTCCTTTACAAACGCGGATGGCTATATTTTTGTAATGGTGATAAATCAAGTACTTTTTCTGTTTCAATTTATGTGCCTCACTTCCTTTCAGTTTGTCTCGAAAAGAATGTCACTTTCTATATTTAGTAGGTCTCAATTTATGTGCGGCGTTTGACTGACACTAAGTTTAAGAATAAACAGAATATTTTTTATACTTATGATTCAAAACAAGCCATTGACATTTCAGTGACTATATATCAATTTATTGAGGGTAAAATTGAAAAATTTGAAGTTAAATGGTTTCTAAATAAGAAAGTATGACATTCTTTTTAGGACATACTAAAATAAAATATATGGCACATAAATTGGGGCAGAGAGAGTAACTCTTTAATTCCAATATCTCACATGGCATGTTTAAGACTACAAGATTCAAAGGACATTTTAGTACATTACATACATACTTAGTTTTAGACCACAAGATTGGAAAGTCTTCCATAATTTCTTAGATGTCGTTCTCAGTCAAACTAAGACAGATAAAATGAAACGGAGGGAGTATTTTCTTAGTACACTTTGAGATACTCTTGATGAAGTATATTCGTTTTTATCAATATCACTGGTAATACTCTGCTGCAATTGAAGACAAAGGAAAGTAAAATGCATGAAAAGTTGTTCACCATAACTTCTAGTTATAAAAGAACACTATGATGGTCTACTTTTTGTCCACTAGGTTAAGACTGGTTACAATTTGTTTAAATTGTTCTTTTCATTTTTCTTTTTTCTTCTATTAGATTTTTCATTTTTGGTTTTGATCTATGGTCCATAAGACTATAGATAAGCATAGTTGGAACAATCCGCTCATCAAGTCAAGAGCTACTGTTATTATGATGGTTGATGCATCAAATGTTCATATCTCAAACATCAGCATTACTCTGTAGTGCATGAGTTTTTCAAGAAAGGTGGAATTTCTTGCCTCTTCTTGTAGCTGCATCGCTGCTGTGCCTGTACTTTCAGATTTACCTGCAAGATATTTATTTCTACGTTTTATTCATCTTTTTACCTTCAAACAAACACAAGCAAGAGAATTCTTTTCCTTTTCCTCTCCTTACCTCCTGTTCTTTGAGAAATGTTTTACACATTAATTCTTGACATTGAAACCCTTAATTTCTTTCTTTCATCTCTTAAGTAAAATATGTTATCTCTTTCCTCTCTGTGAGTTTCAGCAGTCATGGTGTTCTCCCTGTTGCTCTCTTGGTCTGCATGGAGTGACCAGCAGGGCATCATCCCCATCACCTTCTCCCTTTACTCTTGCTTATTACTGCCTCCATCCTCAAGTCTGAGCCCTAAACCTTTTGGTTAATCATTTTTTTGGTCATCCGTAAAACGCAGTGCTGACTGTAGACCTACTTATAACCTCACCAACCTTATCTTCAGCTGTTTCAATAGCTAGCTGGCATTAAAAGAATGTCACTTTTTCTCTTGGTAGACCAGCAATTGTCTAAAGTATCTGCTGAACTGCAGCAATGTGAATTAAACCAACCAGAGGTATTTCATTGTTGTGTTCAATTGGCATACTGTTTAGAAATTTGTTTGGAATTGTAGGAATTGCAAGTTGGCACTGCTTCTTATTGTTTGTCATCTGTTGTTCAAGTTGTATTTAATAATCTAAGTTCAAGAAACGGGTTTAAGATGGAGAATGAAAGTTAGAAAACCAAAATTGGACTTAGCTATTGGGTTTGGTGGTTATTAGAACTCACACAATTGGCATGTGGTAGCTGGTTACATGTAGACAAGTTGGGTTAGGAAAAATCTTTGGTTGCCAAGCTGAAAGCTAGTTGCGGATGATAATAATCAGACACAAACATGTTAATTAAGTGGAGAAGGGAAGAGAGACGGGGCCTATCCACCGAGTTTCAAACCCTTCGAGACTGATTCTCGAGGTTTTCTTGATTATCAAAAGTCTTTTAATTTCAAACAAACACAAGCAAGAAAATTCTTTTCCATTTTCATTTCCTTTCCCTTACCTCATTTTTCTTGAAACATGAATATGTGTTAATTTCTTGACATTCAAACCCTCATTCTTCTCTCTCTCAAGTAAAATATGTTACTCTCTGATTCATTTTATGTGTCTTAATTTGTTGTGCGCGGACTTTAAGAAAGTAAAGGAGATTTTTGATTTTTTTTAATTAACCGTGGTGTTTGGGTCAATTTGTGTGCACTGCGGCTAATTCCTTGGGTACTTGCTACCTATCACCAACTAGTACCAGGTAAATCAAGGTTTGAACATGACAATTTTGAATCTTGTGTGCTTAAACTATTGATTGTATAATATACCAAAATGTCCTTTGAATGTTGTGTTCTTAAACATGCTATGTGGGATATGAAAATTAAAGAGTTACTGTACTAATTATAGAAAGTGGTATTCTTTTTAAAACAAACAGGAAAGGAAAGGAGACAAATTAAATGAAACAAAGGAGTATCTATTTTCCTCTGTCATAGTACTCATGGTCCTCTTCCTCTTGCTCTCTTAGTCTGGTATGGAGTGACCAACAGGCATCATCCACATAGCCTCTTGCATATTATTGCTTCATCCACAATTTGCCTTTCCCATTGTTTAGATATCCTTGTTTTTCCTATTCATAATATGACTCATTGCTCTCTCATCTCACTTTTTTCATAGTTACCAACAGAAACTGTATAACCATTTCTGTTCACTCAATCATTATCTTCCACCATTTCCTTAGCTAGCCTGTGATAGAGGAATTCAATTTTTCCCTGTTGGTAGACCAGCAATAACAAACTGAAATATCTGCAAATGTACAGCAATTTGATCAAAACCGACCAGAGGAAACTCATTTTTTGGCTCAATTTTAATTTATTAATCTGTCTTGGTATACCGTTCATAATTTGTCGGGGATTGTAGGAATAGTCATTTGACACTAGATCATTTAATCTTTTGTCGTCTTTGTTCAAGTTGGATTTGATAACTTGAGTTTGAGATACTGGTTTCACATGGAGATTGAAAGTAAGAAAACCCAAATGCGGGACTGAGCTATTTTTATTTGGTAGCACACCAGACTCAAATATTTTCTTTAACTCAAATAGTCAGCATTTCAGACTGTGTCTAGATATTAAGGAGTTTATCTGGCAAACAAAATTTTGGGGAATGTTGACTTTTCCTGAACTTGGAGGATTTGTTCAATTACACCAATGTTGGATTTCATTGTCCTCTTCTTTCACTAACAGGCACTCTTTTTTGGCAAACAGGCTATATAGGTTCCAAGTTTTTGTTTGCATTGGCAGGCTTATAACTTGTGGCCCTTGAGGCATGATCTTGGCATTGACACATCTCCTTCACAACGCTCCCTCCTTTTAAAATGCTTCAATCTCTCTATAAATGCCAAAGAAACTTGTGTACAAAGATCAGGAAAACCAGCCTTTTCTTACAGTATGTGTCAACTAGCTGTGGCAGCAACATCACAACTGATGAGAACAAGACACTCATTAATTTGTGTCGAAGGAAGTCATGTGGTTTGTCAAAAAAAAACCTCAGTAGTGAAGCAAAGGTACTCCAATTAGATACGGCTAAATGTTCAAACGTTTCAGCTGTGATTGAGTTCTTCCAAAACCATGGGTTTTCTTCAACCCAAACAAAGAAACTAATTAGACTACGCCCTAACTTACTAGCATCGAAGGTGGACAAAACCCTAAAGCCCAAGTTGAAGTTCTTGCAATCAATTGGCTTTTCTGAAGATGAATGCAGTAAGATTCTCTGTTGTAACCCCAACATACTCCTCAGTAGCATAGAGAAACAACTGACTCCATCCTTTGATTGCCTGAAGATTTTCATGGGTAGTGAAGTGCAAGCAATGGCTGCCATCAAACGAAGTCCACGTATCTTTAATTATAACATCTCTCGTAGTTGGAAGAAGACTGTACAGGTATTGCACCAAGTTGGTATTCCTGATTCTCAAGTTCCAGAGTTTATTTCAAAAGCTCCTATTATCTTGACTATAAATCCCCAAAAGATGAATAAGGTTGGCTTGAGACTGAAGGAAATGGGATTTGATGTTACTTCTCCAGCATTTAGGGCAGCTTTTTCTGCAATGTCTATGGTTAGTCAATCCAAAATGGAAAGGAAACTGGAAACATACAGAAGTATGGGCTTTTCAGATGGCGAGATCCTTAATATTTTCAAATTGCAGCCAACTTGCATGTTTTATTCTGAGGATAATATCAGGGCAATTGTGGCTTTCTATGTTGATAGACTCCACTTGAGCCTGTCACACTTGTCCCAAAGGCCGGTCTTTCTATTGCGTAGCCTGGAAAGGAGGGTTATTCCAAGGTGTTCTGTCATGGAAGTTTTGTGGTCAAGAGGCATTATTTCAAAAGTTTGCAAACTTTCCTCAATACTAGTGGTTAGTGAAAAGGAATTCTTACAGAAGTATGTTACTAAATATGAAGCAGAAGTTCCTGATCTGCAAGCTGCCTACCGTGGTGAACTTACGTTCAACGAGTACAGTTTTCATTTAAATGAAATTTGACAGATTTCAATGTTGAACTGATCATCTTCAAAAACTGAAGTAGCTTAGTATTTGCACCATATGTTGTCCCATATCTCTTGAATACTGCTCTTGCTTTTGCACCATTTGCTGTCAGAAGCTTATGATTTAAACAATTTACGGTCGAATTTTTGGTTTCGAAACTGTTTCCCATATTTAAGTTTGACCTACTGGTGTTTAGAGGTGAACACTACATAGAACATTATCCCCATGAGTAGTATTTAACGTGTCCATCGGGGTACTAGAATCCTTTCTTTGGTAAGCTTATGAGGGAAATGCTTTTTGAACAAATTTTCTGCATATGCATATGTATTTTTTTACGATGAACATAAAAATTTCAGGGCAAAACTAGAAAGCGCTATGCCAGTAAAAAGTAGAAAATGCAGATGGTAGTTTGAGTTATGTCAAATATTCCACATCCATAGGTGATGAGTTATCTGGTCTTTTTTTAAATAAAAAAAAAATAAAAAAAATATTTTAGGCAATCCACTTAATCCCAAAGTTCATTTTCTCATCATGGTATTAAAGCTAGATCCATTCCACTTTGTTTACCCCATATTTTCATATTATGTTGTTCACGTTCCAGGAAGCGC
>JACEIK010000089.1:644394-656246 GCA_018107945.1 Datura stramonium | reverse complement strand
TTTTTTTTTTTTGGAAAACTACATTTTGTAATAACAATAAAATATCGAGTAAAATTTTATAAGTGGAATCTAAACATGATTGATTTTATGTGAATTTCATCCTTACCTTGAGAAGGTTGAGGGGTTATGTAAGAAGGACCCTCGACTCAACATCATTTAGGTCTAAATAGTATCATGTCAAACATTTGTTGGTTTTTAGTAGTTGTCATTATCATGGATATAATTTTATTATATTTTCTTTCATCTTCAGTTGGCTAAGACCTTTCTTGTAGTAGGGTTTTTCTTTTGCACATCAGTTTGTACAAACATTATCTGTTATATTTGTTCATAAATTAAACCAAAAAGGGAAAAGGAACAGTTGGCAGTTGGGTACATGTAAATACAGCTGCTGTAGCCAGACAAACAAGGAGGTCCGAGGTATATCTTATATGCATCTATAATATTTTTATTCTAAAGAAGGCTGCATAGCTTTATTTTCACCAACAAAAATTTATTCCACTTTTAATTTTGCTCTAGCTTAGAGTGGTCACACATCCATTGTAAATGGAATAATTGATCTTCTTATATTGTCTTTGAATATAAGATTTACAGAAATTTATAAGATTGAGTTAAAATCGATATTTATTTTTTTGCAAGCGAAGTACACAAGCACTCTAAAAATATTTGAACTCTCCATTTTATTCTTTTTATAAAAATTTAATATTACAGAAAATTAATGGCACGACTTGTTCAATAGAGTACGTAATTAGCAATGGCTGAGATATATATGTTAGAAGAAAAATGATTCAATTGAATCCTTCTTGTAAATTTGTACCGTGCATTGTTCAAGTGATGATAGGTTACATAGATCAACGTTCATGGAAAAATCATACCTTTAACAAAATTCATAACTTCGTCACTGTTCACGTAGCGACAAGAAACAGTTAAAAAAAGCTACTCCAGGTATATGGACCTGATGAATTAAGTACAAATTATGTTATCCTGTACAGTTAAAAATAAGTAGTACACCAAGTAGCGGTGAAGAAGAGAAATTAAGACATTTGAAGACAATGCCTAGAGAAGCTGCTAAAGCACTCATTGAGACCTGCAGTGGTCCTCATGAGTTAAAATTCCAGCCACCCCACAGTTTCACCCCTGATCCCAAGGCCAATCACGAACCATATCTATCTGTGGGGTCATGTTGATGAATATTTTATAGATAAAAAAAGATGGCTACTTAAATTCACCTTAATTTGTCAAACACGTCGTCTATATAGCATTTTGTGTAATATTTGGAGAAAGGAAGAAAAAACAGACGAGTAGGGAGTACTACATCTCTCTCTGCGCTTAATTAATTAATTAATTAACGTAAACAAGACAAGTATTACAGTGTGTTATACAATCTAGCTAGCCTTTGGACACACACAATATATATATACATTTGGGAACAAATTAAGCAGCTAGCTTAGCAGTATATAGATAGCTGCAGGTGATTTGAGAAAGGCCACATAAGCAAATTAAAATTAAATTAAAAAGGCAGAGCAGAATGGGCCATCACTGCTGCAGCAAACAGAAAGTAAAGAGAGGTCTTTGGTCTCCTGAAGAAGATGAAAAACTCATTAGACACATCACCACCCATGGCCATTCCTGCTGGAGTTCTGTCCCTAAACTAGCTGGTACGTCTATCTATCTAATTTATTTATTTATTTATTTTTGTTCCCATGTGAGATCTTTCACATTGCCGGTGTCAAGCTCGAAATACTGTTGTTGTTGTTTTCCCTAATTAACGGAATTGTTTTCTTAGTGAGAGCAAGATGGGTTAATTTTAATTCATTTGCAGGTTTACAGAGGTGTGGAAAGAGTTGCAGGCTGAGGTGGATAAATTACTTAAGGCCAGATCTGAAAAGGGGTTGTTTTAGTGAACAAGAAGAAAGGACCATAATTGATGTACACAGAATCTTGGGGAATAGATGGGCACAAATAGCCAAACATTTACCAGGCAGGACTGATAATGAAGTCAAGAATTTCTGGAATTCTTGCATAAAAAAGAAGCTTATTTCTCAAGGCTTTGATCCAAACACCCACAATCTCCTCTCCCGCACTCATCAAAGCAACAAGCAAAAACCCAACAACTATTATACCTCATCATCACTTTTCACTATTGAAACTAGTTTTTCATCATCATCATCATCAATGGACATGATCAAAGCAAGTCTTGCAGCATTGTCACCTTTTCCTCACACTAATAGTACCACTACTGCTGCTGCTGCTACTTCAACTGCAATAACTACGCATCAATCCCAAACAAATTTGAGCCGGCTATATGAATTTGCTTGCGGTAACTATAAGAATCGTGTTACGAATTTTGGAAACTCAAATCTTGTTAACATTGATTACCAAAAACAGAGTACTTCAACAGGGTTTGGGATAATTAATAATGAGAATTGTATGTGGGCTGTTACTGGATTTGAACCACATCACGAATTTGGTCCCTCCAACAATATTATTGGACATGAAGAAATGCAACGAGAGGCACAAGTTCAGCTTCAGGAAAAAAATTGTCAAGAGGAAGTGTACAAGGTTAATGATCATGAGTTCAACAACAGTGGACTAATCGCGGAGAATGTAACATTTGGTGACGGCTCTAGCTTTGATTTTGAGTTTGTGGATTCTGCATTGATGCCTTGCGGAATTTACACCAACATAAATTCTATAGATCAACTTGCATGGGAGTGTTAATTGGAATAGTTGTTAACTTCTACAGTTTTTTATTTTAAGATTTCAGTATACAACTGCTGCATGTTTTTTAATTTCTGTTGGATTATCATGTTGGAATAGCAGAATATTTAAAGAGGAAATGGTAGTTGTCATATTTGGGTACCATTTTTTAATTAGTGTACATATAGTGAGCTATTTCAAGGGGAGAAAGAATGAGTAATTGAAAAGATTGTGTAACTTGCCAAAATGAAGTAACTTATAATTTGTCTATGGTTTATCTCTCCCTTTCAAGTGTGATATTCAATAGAAAGCTACTTATACAAGACAGTGACTTAGTCAAGCTCTGACGTACTATACTGAAATTTTACATGTATGAGTTTGGAACTTCATCATACTATGCTTGAGTTTTTTTAATACTTTACCTAGGCATAGTTTTATTTAAATTTTATTTCCCTATTAAAAAGCGGCTAAGTTTGAATAATTGTGAAATAGCGGCGAAGTTTCTATTAGCAGTTTGAAAGTTGGCTATTTATCAATTTCACGGCTAAAACAATTATTTTCTCCGGCTCAATTTATGTGAGACTATTTTTTTGTTAGTCCGTTTAAAAAAGAATGACACATTTTAAACTTCTCATTTTACCGTTACGCAAATGTTATGATATGTTTAAAAATACAAGTTTTTATAGCCCATAAATAAGTATAAAAAATTTTCATTTCTTTCTTAAACCATTGCCTGAGTTTATGGCACAAATTAAAACGGATGGAGTAACTGTCAATTGTGGGCTCAAATCATTCACTGTACACAACACAATCATACAAAAACTCAACTCCAACACGGTACTGAAGATCTCCATTCCTATTAACATTTTTGTATCAAGCAAATAGTTGTTTATATCAAACACTTTTTTTTAATCCAACTTCTTTTTTCTGTTTCTCTGTTTTTTCTTACTGACATGTCTGCATTTTGATAGGTAATTAATATTAAACTTGTTCTCCGTTATTGTTTTAATCTTCAAGATTTAACTTTTCTTACTGTTGTTATAAGTAGCTAGTAGTCTTTGTGGACATGTTGATCTCGATGTCTGTCACAGAGAACATTCGAACTTCAGAAGGTGAATTTATTTTGCAGTCAGACAAAATTGATAAGTGATTAACTCTGGAAAATTGTAAGGGCAATATCCATTTTTGATGGGACGATTGGCCAATCTTAGACCTCTAGTCAAGAATTATATTATAATAATATACTTAGTTACGAATATACTGCATCGGAAATATAAATATAAAATTTTTCATCATATGAATGTATCTGAAACTGAATCATATTAAAATACAAGCACTCTTCCATTTATACAAATAGACACAATTACATTTAGCTAAATACAAACCCATACAAACTACAATAGACACAATTACATTTAGCTAAATACAAACCCATTCAAACTACAATAGACACAATTACATTTAGCTAATACAAACCCATACAAACTACAATAGACACAATTACATTTAGCTAAAATACAAACCCATACAAACTACACCATTTTGAGACAAACCAAACTTTAGAATACTACAAGGTTTACATCTTAGATTCTTTTTTTTGGGGGGGGGGGATTTTTCTACAATAATCAAGCCAATCAATTCAACAAAATAAAGCCAATAATCACTTATTTCTTCTCTTAGTCTCAACAGCAAACTCAAGACCTTGCAATAACCACAAACAATGTAAGTTGCCAGAATCATCAACCAACAAGCTAGCTAGCACTCAAAAGAAAGAGTCTTTTGGATTTTGTAAGCAGCTGATTTCCTCAAGTTCATGAGCTGAGTGTTATCTTGCTCAATGGGGTCAACATCCCAATTCAATTCAGTAACACCAGCCATTAGTGCAGCAATGTCCTCCTTGATCCCTTCTTCTTTTGTCTCTAAACCTCCTCCTTCATACACCACTAATTCTTTGCTTTCAGAACGTTGATTAATCCCCGCACGTTCAGCAGCCAATGTGCTCAAATCTTGTTTGTAAACAACCTTAACTCCGCATCTCCTTACTTTTGTCCACGGATCCTGCCTTACTCTAATCGCAAGGCACCCACAAACTTTAGTCCAATCTTCAGCGGTGAAATCGGGGAAGAGGAGCCGAAAAAGATTGAACGAGATATAAGTTATCCACAGGTGATCAGTTTCGTACACCTCTCCCATCTTTGAAGCAGCAGAAGGTGCACTTTCGAATGTGTATTCTCTGTGGTCTGGGCTTATCAATTTGAAAGTAACACCTAGTCTTGTGTTGGGAATAAAGCTGTCCAAAAGGAAACACAATGAAATCCCCACAATGTTATCTTGCCAATCTGAAGGAAGCTGGACTGAGAGGGAACCACCAATTTTCTGATGATCGAACCACTCAGGGATCTTTCCCCCAGCAATCAGTATACTGAACCGACCATATATGATAGAGTGCCCCTGTTACATACACACAATTCGGATTCTTAATACTTTGATAACAAAAAAGACGCAACAAATTTATGAATTTTATTCAACTGCTTAAAGGACATCAGATATAGTTCTTAAGTTGAGGCCTTTAGGATTAGAGGCGGATTTAGGATTTAAGATTTTAGTATTAAACTCATGATATTTTGAGAAAAATAAATAAACTAGACCCATTTCATAAACTATTTAAAAAAAATGCCCATTTCATACTAATTTCCAAAATACCCGGGCATTAGAAAATAATTAAACGGATGCCCCCCCTCCTTCCCCTCTTTTTCTTCAAGCGATCTCTCNCCCCTCTTTTTCTTCAAGCGATCTCTCTTCTCTTTCTCTCTTTTTTTGGTCCTTTCATTTATTGTTTTTGTTTTTTCTTATTTTTTTTTTGTCTTTTTATCCTTTTTGTTCTTCTTTTGTCCTTTCATTTATTATTTTTATCTCTTCTCATTTATTATTTTTATTCTTTTTTTTTATCCTTTCATTTATTACTTTACTCATTTATTATTTTCATTCTTTTATCTCATTTTATCTTTTATTATAGATATCATTTGCTAATTTCTTTATTATTTATTTTCTATTTTTAATTTAATTTAATTTTCTTCTTTTTTATTTTTTTCTCTTAAATTTTTTGTTAGTTTATCCTCTTTGTTTTTGCTCTTTTCTCTATTTTTATTTTTTAAAGATAAAAATATTAACTAATAATTTTTAGACGAATAAAATATAAAAATTCAAATGATTAGATTATGACTTTTTTTTTGTTGTCTTATTTTATTTCTCCTGTTGGCTCCTTATTTGGTTTTTATATTTTCTTGTTTGCTTCTTTTTTGTTTTATTTTATTTTTTTTCAATTCTTTTATCCATTTTATGATACCTTGCCAGTATATGGTATATAGCACGTGGGTATCATAAAGGACTGAAAAGTGTCTCATTGAAGCAAACTTCTGTATACATTGTGATAGTATCATGGAGGACTGAGAAGTCTCACTGAATGACTGAAGCAAACCTCAATGATACCATGCTAGTATATAAATATACGGTGATGGTATTATAGAAGACTAAGGAGTGTCTCACTGAAGGACCGAAGCAAACCTCAATGATACCATGACAACATATAGATATATTACGATGGTATAAGTGAGAACTGGAAAGGACCTCAATGATACCATAACAGTATATAGATATATCGTGATGGTGTCATTAAAGACTGCAGATTTTCTCGCTGAAAGACTGAAGCAGACCTTAATGACATCATGCTAGTATATAGATATACTGTAATGGTATCATGGAGGACTGAAAAAGACCTCATTGATACCACAATATTATATAGGTATATTGTGATGGTATGATGGAAGGCTGAGGAGTGTCTCATTGAAGAACTGAATCAGACCTTAATGATACCATGCTAGTATATAGATATACCGTGATTGTATCTTGAAGGATTGAAGCAAACCTCAATGATACCATATCAGTATATAAATATATTGTGATGATATCATAGAGGATTGAGAAGTGTTTCACTTAAGGATTGAAGCAACCTTAATAATACCATGACAATATATAAATATATTATGATGATATCATTGCACGGTGCTCTTTACACACAACATACCCCTTTCATGAATCTACACATGAAAAAGGTCCTTATTTTTCTTATATAATTCATCAGCTTTTAATGTCTTCACTAAATCAAAGCACCAATTGAACTTGCAGCATTCTTCCCCCCCTACTCCTCATAGTTAGATATATTTACCAATGAGAAATTTTAAGCAATGAACTTTTAAAGCAAAACTTATTTGTTTCAATTGAAATTGTTAGGGGATGCCTTCTTTTCTATAATGAAGATTAAACGGAGACAGCTATATTAAATGTGGAATATATAGTTCAAGCATATATTCTGGAAACAGTGTGAAGGCATATGTACCTGAAGTAGCAACTTCAACAACAAGTCAGCAGCACAAATACCAGTTTTCAGGCTTTGTTGGTGCAATTTGAAACAATTGAAAAACGAAACCTTCCTTAAGAATGCATGTTGAGGTGAAAGATTTCCAAGACTGTGCAGGGCAGGGCACTCGTCTGCCTCTATCACTGCAATATTCAATGGAAGATCAGGCAGTACTTCAAGGCTCTTGCACTCCTCCAATTTCAGGACTTTTAATTCTGGGAGTCCGGATACTCTTGAAGGAAATTGAACAAAATTGTTTCTGCTCAAATTTAACTCCTCCAGTGAGGCCAAGTGCCAAACATCTGCGGCAATTTCATCCACCAAATCGGAGTCGCTAAGATCTAATTTCTTCAAGGAATGCAAACCAGATAAAGATGGTCGTGCTGCTTGTGGCTTCTTTCTCTCTCCATCTGATCGTTTTATCAGATTCTTGACATTTGGCATCGAAGTGAACTTGCTTAAACTTGACACCCCAAATGATGGTTCCTTCTTCTTAACATTCTTGCATCCACTGAAAGAAAGGATTTTCAAATTTCCCATTTTGGAGATAGTTGATGGTAGCTTGGTAATAGCAGTTCCATCTACAAGGACTTCTTCCAGAGTTTCCAATTGGCCAAGAGTTTCGGGCAATGTCTCAAGTTTTGAACAACCAGAGAGATTCAGAGTCCTGAGACATCTCAAACCACAGATGCTGTAAGTTATAGCTTCCAGGCTTTTGCAATTGCTGAGATTTATGGAGACAAGGCCACCGATATTTATCAGGGAGTCGGGTAGCTCTTTAATAGCAGTCCCTTCCAAGTGGAGTTCTGAAAGATTTGGCATTAAGCCTATAACTTGAGGAAAATTTCCAAGTTTGGAGCAGTCCCAAAGGAGAATTTTTTCCAGTGATTCAAGGTCAATGGTATTCGGGAGACTCTTTAGCTTTGAGCAGTGAGACAAATTCAAGTATCGAAGCTTTGTAAGAGTTCCAAGTGACTCATGAACTCCTAACAAATTTTTACAGTTGCTCAGATTCAACTTTTCAAGATTTGGCATCATACTGAAGTCTGGAGTGGTAGCTAGCCCATCGGAGTAGCTGAGGTTCAAATACTTCAAATTTTCAAGGTACTGCTTAAATAAAAACAAATAAGAGTGAGAAACAATCAAATCAATTTTTCTTGCTTTGAACTCTACTTTATGTAGTTTTAGAGACAACACCCTAGCTAGCTTGTTTGATTTGTAGTTAATTTGAGATTTCTTTATTTAAAGATATGAATAGTAATTCTTTTTGCCAAAAACTCACTGCAATTACATAAGAGCATTGCTACTCAAATAATTGGCACATTAAAATAGTCAATTAGGAAGTCAAAAATTGTAAGAGAAGCAGTGGTATCTATCTAATGTATGCAGTAAAATCCTCAATACAGTTAAGATAGGGTATGAGAGTTTAGTTTATACGGCATTTGCCAATGGTTACTACTGTAACAAAGAACAAAAATTGAAATATCTTCAGCACAAACAATGTTTAGGTGGTAAACGGTACCTTATCTTCTGACCATAATTTTGAAATTTGGCCACGACTTAGCTTAAGTCCAACAAGCTTTTCTCCTACAAATGCTTCTGGAAGTGAAGTCGAGGGGAACTTGTGCCAGTTGAGCCATTGTAACTCATTCGGGAGATAGGCTGGACCTTTGTTGAAGTAGGCATTATGGATTTTTAGTAGCCGTAGATTTTCCATACCTTTTAAGGCTTGCGATCCTAAGTTCAATTTTTCTCTTTGAGGGTAAGCTAATCTTATTGCCTCAATCGCTTCTGTACCCTGCACATCAAAAGAGAACTTGTGAGTAACAAAATCTTCAATTTGTCTGTTGAGTTGCAACCGGTATATGTCAACAGACTCTTTAGAGGCTGCTGTTAACTAAAGAGTCCTGTTCTAATGTTTAAAAGTTAAAAAGTAACACCATGGTGCCTGAATTCTATAACATATACACCCCTTCAATGTATCATAATAGTGTGTAAGGTGCTATAATTAGCCAGTCAATAGACTTACTGATTTCTTTGACATAACATCACATATGTCATCAGGATTCCACAACCTGCTGTATCTCTCTTTAGTTTGTCCATGACGAACCATGTACCAAGCGGTTTCCTGAACTAAATCATGCATATGGAATGTATCATCATCAGATATGGATAACAGAGATCTTTGGACAAGCACTGGCACTCCAATTTCAGGTTTGAAACCGAAGGCATGAAATTTCTTGATCACGGTTTCTCTTCGTTTCCCCTTGAAGAAACAAGCAATGTCAAGCAATATTTGCTTGTCCAGATCACTCAATGCATCAATACTCACCTTAAGTTTCCCTATCACATCATCATGAGGAATACCCTCCAACCTCTTCAACTCGCTCTCCCATTCTTCCTTTTCTCTTTTGTGCAGAAATGACCCCAACACTTTGAGAGCTAATGGGAGGCCCCAAGCACATTTCACAACACGTAGCGCTAGTTCCTGGAAAGGACCCATGGGTTGAGTTTCCTTGAAGGCAAACTTGTTGAACAGCATCAAAGCCTCATTAGTCCCTAATAGGCTAACTTCATAAACTTGATCCACTCCATGAGCCGATAGCAATTGCTTGTTTCTAGTTGTGATAATTATTCTACTGCCAGCCCCGAACCCCTTGGGCCCTCCAGCCAGCAAGCTTTCGATCTGCTCATCTTGATCCACGTCGTCAAGTACGACGATAACTTTTTTATAGCTCAGCCTGTTCATGAGCAAATTGGTGCTGGTGTAAAGATTGTCTTTAGTCTCTTTCAGTGTTTCAGAGAGCAATTTTTCTGCCAAAGCTTGAAGTCCAAATTTTGATGCAGCTTCTCTAACATTGTCAAGAAAGGAGCCACCGTCGAACATTTCGTGCAATTGATCAAAAACAGCTCGTGCAATAGTTGATTTGCCGATGCCGCCCATACCCCATATCCCAATTATGCGAACATCAGTCGCGGAATTCATGTTCAACAGAGAGATTAAGTTTTGTACTTGGGGCTCGATTCCGACTAGACTCTCTGCAATTTTAGGTCGCGTATGGCCCAACTTGTTCAAAATTTGCACAGCAATTTGTCTGATGCACCTAGACTCATGCCTGATTTCGGAATGCAGTGAAATGTCAAAAGTTTGCAAATCGAAAATATTATTAATCACGAAGAATTCAATTAGCAAAGCTATTCAGCAGTACTTCAATTTGGGGATTTTATGGGCCAAAATTATGAACTAGTGACTGGTAAAACCTGTGCAAGCTCTTCTTTTTCAAATGAAAGGTGCTAATGAACATTGTTGAAGAGGCTAAATAAAATTCAACAAACACATCTGTGGTAAAACTCAATTCTGATAGACTGTCTAAAGTATAGAAATGTATGTTAGTAAAGGCAAGATGTCTCTATCAATAGAGTTATGGAAGTTTTACAACACTTCAGTGATGCCACTGGTCTGAGTGCAAATCTGGAAAAATCACACATCTTCTTAGGTGGAGTTACTGAAGCAGAACAGACAGAGATTATAAGCAGAACAAGATTCTCAATTGGTAAACTGCATATGAGATATTTGGGGCTTCCATTATCTTCAAAGAAATGGGGAAAAATGGAGTGTCATAAGTTGGTGGAAAGGATCACAGTAAGGATCACACAGGCTTACTCAAAGCAGTTGTCTTATGCAGGAAGATTACAAGTAATTATTGCTGTATTATTTTCTATATACAACTTCTGGGGAGCAATTTTTATCTTGCCACAAAGCATTCTGAAGGAGGTGGATAAAAAATGTAAGGAGTTTCTTTGGGGAGGTTTTGAAGGGAAGAGGAGGATAGCCTTAATATCATGGGAAACAGCATGTGTGCCAAAGAAATATGGAGGGTTGAATATCAAATGCGAAGTGGAATATAGCAGCAATGGGGAAACATATTTGGCAGGTGTATGAGAAGAAGGATGTGCTTTTGGGTGAAATGGGTGAATGAACTATATATGAAGCATGATGATAATATTTGGTTGCATACACCACCACAAGATTCAAGTCGGTATTGGAGGAAGTTGAATTCTATTAAAGAGCTGATGATAAATTGGTATCAAAGTAGCAGGTATGTTCTGTCTTCTTCTGGTATTTACTCAATGTCGAGCAGTTACATTGCTCTGTTGGGGAACCTTCACAGGTTTCATGGGGCAGAACTGATGTGGAGCTCTATATTACTACCTAAACATAGAGTAATATTTTTGCTGGCTTATCAGAATTGATTACTTACTAAAGATAGATTGATTAAAATGCATTTAGAAGTGGAAAATGATAAATGTTGCCTATGTTCAGAGGGGAAGAAGGAGACACACCAACATTTATTTGTTGATTGTTTGTGGATTAATGAAGTGCTGGGGTGTCTAGCTGGTTGGATTGGTATTTCTCTGCCTAAAATTAATACCAGAAATTACTTGGAATGGCTAAGGAGAAGGCACCGGAGGAAAGGTAAAAAAGAAGTAGTAGCAGCAGTTTGGAGAGCAACTATTTACCATACATGGAAAGCAAGAAATTGGAGAATTTTCAGACAAAATGAATTGAGCACAAGATATATATTAGCACAGATTAAAAAGGAAATCAAGACAATGTTAGAAGGGATAGAGGATACAAGGATACAAGGAAAGCAAGAAGAAGTAAAGATTGGATACAAACTATAGTAAATAGGTGATAGAATAGTAAATTTTGTATGTTTTGAAATTTGGACATTTG
>JACEIK010000089.1:541095-559069 GCA_018107945.1 Datura stramonium | reverse complement strand
AGATTATGATAAGATTTCAAAATCACAAAACGCATAATTAAATCATTAGATTTTATATAAATCACATACAAAACCCCATGAGTTTTTGATAAATTTTAAGTAAAATCATAAGTAGGAGCATGGGTGTGGAAGAATCCACCCATTGATGACCTTCATACCTGGGATTGCTAGTTCTAAACTTCACTTGATGGCCCAAGAAGAAATTGCAATGGGTTTGGGGAATTCTAGGCTTGAATCACTCCCTCAATTCTTCTACCTTGCATGCATGAAAAAATAGAGTGAAATCTTAAATTAACCCCTTTCAATTTTTCTATTCATAATCCAAAACGTTGTAGTTTAGGCCTTAGGATGTTCGAAATTTATGTAAAAACCCTTACTAACTCATAGGAAAATAACTTTCAGGGGTCCCAACGAGTGACCTGACGACTCGTTACTAGCCCACACGATCCATCACCTTGCCAGTTAAGTATACTGTCTGAACTGGTCACTGGGGTCCTAACGGATGGCATAACGACTCATTACCTGTGGCCACGAGTTGTGGACACCACTCATCAAGTATACTACCTCCTTAAAACTATTTTATTAAAATTCCACCCAATGACTCATACCACGACTCGTTGCCAGACGTGACGAGTCGTGGTCTCCTTTCGTCAAGTACACCGGTCGATCCTTCCATCTCATTTTTCAACTTCACTCCACGATTGAATTGACGACTCGTGGTGGCTGACCATGAGTCGTTCCCTCGCTAGTGGGGACATCCAACCGTCCTTTCATCCAAGCCTCCCCATGAGTCACCCGACGACTCATCCTGTGAATGCAACCTAGATTTTTAGTTTTTCGCTGATTCAACTCCCAGGTCCGATCCTTGGATTTCTCAGAGTCTAACACATAAGCACGAATAATTCAAGAAATCTAAGCTGCGCACATACATGACGTAGTATGATCTTATTAGCCATTAAGGTGTATATCGAGGATTGAGTTCATAAAGCTGACCAGACTGTAAGACATGATTTTACAGGTATAACGAGTCTCTAGACAAAGCTGGAATTTATGGAATCATAAAGTAAAATTGGGATCACTGTCTAAACTGGTTACTTCTCATTCAAGGAATCTGAATATGGGCATAAGTAAAGTGTCATGTTGACTAAAGCACAAGGAAAATAGAAAAATAAGAATGGATCAACATCCCATAGTTACTGTTCTTGGAACTTCCACACTTGCATACTCAAGACTTTACTTTGTCCTTCACCTCATCATCTCCCCCTTAGCTTCAAATTCATTATTCTAAGGCTCTGGACCTCTTCTTAAGGCTAGACTAAATTCAAAAACTCTTGACTTCTTATTTGTCTCTAGGGCTACCTCAGAAGGTTTCATACTTCTCCTGTAGTACCCCTCCATACATCCAATCATATAACCATTCAACATAATAAACTGAATAAAACTTATCTTAAGATGCTTAAAGGAATCATATGCCTTATATTTGTATGTCCTAGGCCTAGTATCATGTAAGGACCTAAATAAAAGCTCATGACATACCTGTGACTATTTCTGGAGAGTTCTCTTGATCCTGGCATGATCACAAGGTGTAGAGTGATTCTGATGTTGTCCGCCACCTACACTAGAGGATCCACCCTACTGAGGTGAGCGAGCTGCCGGAGCTGCTGAAGAGGTGGCTAGGATCAGCCTATACCACTACTCTATTCGGCTTCTGGGCAATCTCTGAGTTTATGACTAGGATTACCACACCCAAAGAAAGCATCCAAACTAACTACACTCTCCAAGGTGGTTCCTTCCACAGTTCTTGAAAGATAGAAATGTAAGCTCCTTGGACTTGCTCCCCTGAGTCTTACAACCTGATGTTCTATCTTTCTGATCATCCCTAGACCTGGATGAAACACTAAGTAATGGTAGCGCTAGGGCTGATGACCTATGATGGGACTGTGAACGATTCCTACCACCTGACTTTCGCTGAGAAAACTCAATGTTGCTGATTCTGGATCTTTTATTCCCCATTTCTCTTTCTTTAAATTTGTCCATCTTTGAACTGTGAATCTTATGTGGGTTCATTCTAGTGAAGTGTCAAACTCTATCATCTACCATATTTCCATTTAGATTCACAGGTGCAACCGCCTACTAGTTGACCTAAGCCGTCATAGCCTATGCCAACATCTAGAAGGCATCCCTAAACTTAGCATGAGTCACCTGCCAATTCAAAGGGTCTTCTGGAGCTGATGGGGTTAACTAGTTTCTGTTACCATTTCTCCTTCTATTTTCTCTTCTTGTCATGTCCCAATCATAGACTCGAATTGAGACATAGGACAAGGAACCCTGAGGACTTCAAGTCGACCCATGGCATGGACATTCAACTGACTCAATCAATAAAAGTGAAAGTTTCAACACACATAATATAGCGGATGTCTAAACATGGACTAAGATTTGAAATGCACCCAGGGACACCCGACAGACTCAGAATGAGACATGAGGAGACTCGTGAGGACAGCCCATGAATCATGATGTGACTAGTGGGGGAGGCCCAGAGATTTAATGAGAAAACTGGAGGAGTGAGACCCCACGGTTATGACCATGGCTGGTGGTTAGGCCCCACGAGTCGTTAGGTCAACCGTGGGGAGGGTGATTAAGAAAAGAAAAGGAAAGGTAGCAGTGTATATGACGGGTGGTGACCATGAGTCGTGGTCACTATAACGAGTCGTGAGGTCACCCGTGATGAGTCCAGACGGTCAGATGAGCAGTGTACTTAATGGACGACTCCACGGTGGTAACCCTGAGCAACGAGTCGTTAGGTCCCCCGTTAGGACCACCTGGTAGTTTTTTCTGCGAATTTAGGAAGGGCTTTTCTGTATTTCCTAAGTTCCTAAGGCTTAAACTACAACGTTTTGGGTTATGAATAGTGACTTTAAAGAGGTTATTCATTATAGGCTTTATTCATTCATGCATGTAAGGTAAAAAGATTTGAGAGGGTGATCAAGCTAGTGTTCTTCAATCTCTCATCAAATTCCTTTATCTAAAGAACTGTAGGAATCAGCTACCAATAGGTAAGTAGGGTTATGAATGGGTGATCCCTTTCACACCCATGCCCAATCCCTCTCTAAAGTAAGAAATTCCTATGCCTAATCTATGGGGTTTTAACTCAAATGCATGAATCTTCTATTTCTATACATGGGTATGATCTAATTATGATTCTTCTATTGAATTGTGAAGCATGGGCAATTTTAACAATGTTTTCAATTTAAAACCATGTTTCTATGAATTTAAAAGCCCATTGATGAGATGTTCATGAAAGATGAGATTTGTAACGAATATATGATGATGATGAGATATTATGATGAAAACCATGTTTTAAAGCTATGCATGTTTATAATTGAGTTTTCGATATGAATTGAGTACTTCCAAATATGCTAAGCTTTGGGCAGTGCCCACATGTTAAGTATGAATTATGATTTTCCCGAATTAGCTTACTACATGGTTTTGGATCGAAGTCTCCCAATTATATTTTCATCTTGTGGGATATTTTGAGTTTAATCCTTTCATATATATAGCTTACTACATGGTTTAGGAGCGAAGACTCCCAATTATATTTTAGCTTGTGGTGTTTTGAGCTAAAGCTTCTCATATGCATAATTTTATATTTGAAATGTATTGATTATTGAGTTTTGTCAATAGACGATGTTGAGCTTCGTTATAAAATGATGTAGAGAACATACATGTTTTTGGGAGTAGTGTCTAACACCGAGTAGGATAAGGGTCGATAACCCTATGCCTCAAAACTACGCGCCAACATAAGTTGATACTATTATATATTACTTGGAACCTCGCTTGTGAGCTATCCCCGACCCTAATGGCCCAGGAGCTTGATATCGATATCATGGTATCGTCCCTAGCCCTGGCAAGGCTTTGGACAGCTCTACCCACTTCAGTGTGATAGTTGGGACCACATAAGCTCTATCGTGGTATGTCAGTTAAAAGAAGAGTCTCCTATTATTCCTCATGATTTCAGATATGCATATTTTATTACTCAGGAGATTTATATACCTATATGCATGTTCTAAAGCAAGTTTTACTCAAAGTTCAATTTTACTTACTAATGTCAAATTTCAGCTTTGAGTCAATCGATTTAGTTATGATGTTTTGAAGCTATGCATGTTATGTTATGAAGAGATCATGATATCAGAACGAGTGCATGCAAGCCCTACTCTCAGATTCTAAATGTTTATGTTTATATTGTGTATTTCCTTTAAATGGTTTTCTTTACTTAAGTGACTTTACTTACTTCGCATACTCGGTACATTCCACGTACTGACCTCATATGCTATATCGTTTTATGATACAGGATTCGACTCTCAGATTCAGCCTCGCTTATAGTCAACCTATCAAAGTTAGCATTCATATAGTGGGTGATTCCTCATTTACCGAGGACTAAACTATTCATAATCCTTATATGTATTTTAGTTTCGATTTTGTTAAGTTAGTTAGAGTATTTTCCCATCAACTCGTCATGCTTAGAGACTTTTTTAGACATATGCATGAACTCAGCTTCAGATTATGTTTTTCTGATGTTATGTTTAAGTTTAGACTTCCGCTATAATTATATTGTCAATTGTTATGTTTTCTTGATTGAGTTAGATGTACGCTTATGCCAGGGGTCGACTTGGGATCTCTTGGGGCTCCTTGTCTCGTGTTACGCTCCGGGCCTCCATTCGGGTCATGACATCTTCCCAACTGATAGGGCCTGCTCCACCGCCCTACTATCTTTCCACTGTTTAAACCAAATATATGCAACCCCTTTCAGCTGATAAGAGGCCAAGTCAATGCCTCCTCATTTGCCACCCCCATGACCTGGGTGATCTCCAGAATCTAATCAATGAATTCATGTGGGTCCTCATCTACATTCGACCCAAGAAACTCTGGTGGGTGCGTTCTCAGAAAATATCTGATTCAAGCTGCCATCATATTTCCGTTGTAAGGGTGAGACGCCACCGCCGATTGATTGACCTGGTTAGCCAAGGCCTATGCTAGCATATGTATGGATGCCCTAAATTTAGCATGTGCGGCCGGCTCTGGTGCATGCTCCTCGTGGGCTGTGGGACTCGATGGTGCCCCTCTCCGTTGCTATTCTCGTGGTCGTTCCTATTTCTCCTTCCATTTACTCGACGTGGAGACATAATTCTGCAAACGTGTATAACACGAGTTAGAAGGATAGATGGGCATTTCATCGCACGACATGAGTTCATGAAAGAAGGGAACATTTCCTAAGTGTTTTGTGGCCTCTTCGTTATAAGTGTGGCGCACTTCACACCCATGAAAAAGACTCTACTTAAAGCAGCTTTCAGACACCCTAGGACACTTCAAACCTATGGCTCTGATAACATGTTTTTCATGTCCCAAACATAGACCCGGATTGAGATACGGGACAAGGAACTCCGAGGGACTCCGAGTCAAACCATGACATGAACATTCAACTAACTCAATCAATAAAAGCAGAAGTTTCAACATACATAATATAGCAGATATCTAAACATGGCATAAGATCTTAAATACCTTTAAAGCTGAATATAAACTATATCTAAGAAAGCCTTTATCACTGATGAGTTGATGGGCTCTAAAACTGAAACTGAAATACACCAACATATCTGAATAAAAGAGGGGCCCTCAACAGATGAGGACTCACCAACAGAGACTAATGCTACTCTGGAAGCTGGCTAGGGTTGAGGTTGAATCTGAGTACCAGTGCCTATGTCATGAAATGATACAACATAGACTATGTGTGTAATACCCCGAAACTTTACTAGACCAGACTCAGGCACTTTAAGAAAATTCATAAGGAAAACCAGAAAACTTCCTGTCTTAGACGACTCAGACAACGGGCCATTGGTAGGACTAATAGACCATTGTAAGGGGTCGTGGCTTGCCAGTAGGTGTTCCTCCTAGAAACAACGAGCCAATCAACGAGTCGTTAGTAGCTCCAACGACCCGATGTAGGCTGCCATTGTTAGAGTTCCAGTGAGGGTTGTAGGTGATCCTCTAGACAATGAGTGGAATCAATAGTCTGTGGTTCCTACCAACGAACCGTTTCTGCCACCTGTAGTTTAGATCAAGGAAATAGTATTCGCCACGACAGGAGGGCACAGCGGGCCGTTGGACCTTCCAACGGGTCATTGTATCTTCTGTTGTCTAGAGGCCCAACTTCCCTATCCACGACAAGGAGAGGTACCAAAGACTCGTTGGTACGTCCAACAAGTCATTATAACCTCCCGTTCTTTCAGTCCAGTAGGTCCGATTTCAAAGACCAAAATCAATTGTGGCTTCCAACGGACCATTGTTTGGATCAACGACCTGTTTTGAGGCCTGTTGTTTAGTGTTGGGCAGTTTTCAGTTCTTTCTGCGAGGGGTATGTTAGTATTTTATTGACTTTTTAACCTTCAAACCCCATCATTTTGGGTTCATATAGAAGGGAGTTAAAAGGTTAGAATGATCCTTTGTCACGATCCAAATGTACATTCAGATTGTAGACACAGGACAAGGAACCCCGGAGGCCCCAAGTCTACCCATGGCATGAGCATATATCTAATTTAATCACATGAGTGGAAGACTTAGCATAAAAAGAACGTAATCATGACATAATAAGGAGGAAGACAAACCCAAACTCATACATAACGACTAATTACAACATGTAGTCTGAAATGCCTCTAATCATGAAAGGTGGGTTGATGGGACAACTTCCCATCTAACCCAATAATTCTGAAACTGAAAAAGAAGCACAGAGTCTGAACATATGGCCCTCGGAACATGAGGACTCACCAAGTACACTGATAATGGTCTCTGAAGCACTACAAATGAGGGTGAGCCTAAGAGCCAGGTCCTGTATCATGAAATGATACATCATAGAAAGTATGAGGTCAGTATGAGGAATGTACTAAGAATGCAAGGTAAGTAAAACGAACATTTAAAATATTTATAAAACTAGTAAATGGTCATAAGAGTAGGACATCATGCTCGTATTGTAAATCACCATAACATGTCATAAGGTCCAAGATTTTCAAAACATTCATAATATAAATATAATCATACTCATAAGAGAAGAGTTTTACTTAACATGACTTGAGCCAAAATACATAATCATAACATGCATAAATCATGAGGAACAGTGGGAGATTCACTTAACCGACATACCCTATATGAGCACACATGAAGCCTGACTTGTAACCCTAGTTGGGAGGGTGTCCGTACCTTGCCAAGGGTAGAACCATGAAAGTGTGCTATCACCAAGAAAATGGCCATTTTGGGTTGGGACAGTCATGAAAGGGGTCCCAACATACCTACGGTGGCACGTAGTTCATAAGATCCGGGGCTTAACTTGAGCCCAAACCTACTCAGTGTTCGATACTACTCCCAAAACATATATAGTGCTCATAATAATACATACATGAGTTCATGGGCAAGTTAAATCATAATAATCATAAACACGCTTGTACATACATTAACTAGCCATGATATAAGGCCCATGAGTCGGCCAAAACACAATTCATGATTCATAAGGTTCACACATACTCGTCGATCATGTATATAGCTTGAATTTCATAAAATCATAATGGGTAACATAATAAATTCATGATTTAAATCATAATTCATGCTAGGCTTGTAAATATCATCAATGGAAAAGTAGATCATGAATCGATTCTTCATGGGGCATCCATAATAAGGCTTAAATACATAGAAATCCAAATCAATAATATTATAATTAATTTAAATCACAAAAGTTGATCAAAATCCATAGATTGTGATAAAAAATTTAAAATCACAAAACTCATTATCAGATCATTAGATTTTTTAAAAATAAATTACAAAATCCCATGAGTTTTTAGTGAAATTATTATAAAAATCATAGAGGAGGGGCATGGTTGTGGAAGAAACCACCCATTGAGAACCTTACATACCTGGGAATACTGGTTCTTAACCTCTTCTGATAACCCAAGAAGGAATTTCAATGAATTTGATTAGTTCTAATCTTGAATCACTCTCTCAATTCCCCAACCTTGCATGCATGAACATATGAAGTATAAACTAAACTTAACCCCTTTAAATTTCCCTATTCATAACCCAAAACATCGTAGTTTAGTCCTTAGAATTTTATAAATTTAAAAAAAGGGCTAACTAATTCGCAGGAAAATAACTGATAGGTGACCCTAACAGGTGACTTGATGACTCGTGACATGCCCAAACAGTTCGTTACTTGGATCGTCGGGTACACTATCTTGGTTGATCACTAGGGCTCCTAACGGATGACATAACGACTTGTTATGAGTGACCATGACTCGTGGTCACCAATCGTCAAGTACACTACCTCCTTTATACCAATTTACTTATACTTCACCCAACGACTCACACTAGGACTCATTGCCTAACATGACGAGTCGTGGTCTCCTTTCGTGAAGTACACTGCCTCGCCTTTTCTATTTTTCATACACCTTATCCCCACGGTTGACCTAATGACTCGTGGTGTCTGACCAAGTGTCATTCCCACGCCCATGGGGAGTCCTTTTCCTTAAATTTTTCCAACTCATCTAGGCCTCTCCACGAGTCACCTGATGACTCGTGGGCTCTCCTCATGAGTTGTCCAACAACTCATTCTGCTCCTACAACCCAGATTTTCAGTTTTTTCCCTATTTCAACTCCCGGGTGTGATCTTTGAGTTCTCGAGGTATAACAATATCTCCCCCTTGGGAACATTCATCCTCGAATATTTGAAACAAGCAGAAAACAGAAACATATAATTATCATACTCAAATACTGAGCATTTTAACCAAAATTTTTACGGAATGACTATCTCTGATTCATAATGCATAGCTGAACTGATCCCATGCTTCACATACACATTCATACACATAAAAGAAACTTGAACACATGAACTGAACATGAAAACCAAATAGAGTCATTGAGCACAACTGAAACCTTAAGTCGAAACTGAGTTGGTAGAGAATAAATGCGGGTATCTAGCCATCATATCTACCTTGGCTTCCCACCTAGCTCCGCCAACATGCTGATATCTCCATAAAACCTTAACTGAAGCTACTTCCTTGTTACTTACCTTACGGATTGGATGGTCTAATATTTCCACTAAAATTTCTTCATAGCTGAGGCTGTCTTTTACACCGATACTATCCATCGGGACTACTAAAGCTGGATCACCCAAGCACTTTTTCAAGAGCGATACATGAAAGACGAGATGAATTGAAGATAACTCTGATGAAAATTCCAGCTCATATGCCACCTTACAAACTCTTCTTATAACCTGTTAGGGACCAACATAGTAGGGACTAAGTTTAAACTTTCTTTCCAAACCGCATGACCCCCTTCATAGGAGATACCTTTAGAAATACCCAATCGTCCACATCAAACTCCAAATCCCTTCTCCTTACATCAGAATATGATTTTTGATGACTCTGAGTGGTTTTTAACCGGTTCCTTATCAACTGAACCTTTACCATGGTCTCATGAACTGAATCAGGTCCTATCATGTCTGCCTCACCAACCTCAAACCATCCGATTGGCGATCTACATCTTTTTCCATAAAGAGCCTTGAACGGTGCCATCTGGATGCTAGAGTGATAACTGTTATTATAAGAAAAATCGATCAAGGGTAAATGATCATCCTAACTACCTTTGAAATCCATAGCACATGCTCTCAACATGTCCTCAAGATTTTGGATTTTTTGTTCAGCTTGGTCATCTGTTTGCGGATGAAAGGCTGTGCTGAGCTTAACTTGAGTCCCAAGTCCCTTCTAAAAAGACATCCAGAACTGGGAGGTAAATTGAGTACCTCAATCTGAAATAATAGATAAGGGCACTCCATGAAGTTGAACCAAATCCCGAGTATATAATTTGTCATAATCATCCGCTGAATCTGTTGTTTTGACTGATAAGAAATGTGCCGCCTTAGTCAACATGTCTACCACCACCAAAATGGAGTCATATTGCCAGCGAGTATGAGGTAGTACGGTAATGAAATCCATATTAATCTCTTCCCACTTTCAAGTAGGAATGCTAATATCTTGAAGTACTCCCGGCCTTTGATGTTCAACCTTGACTTGTTGACAATTTGGACATTTGGTTACGAACTCTGCAACATCCTTCTTCATACAATCCGACCAATAGATTTTTCGCAAGTCCCTATACATCTTCATGGATCCCGGATGGATAGAGTATCTGGTACCATGTGCCTCAAGTAATATCCGGCCTCTCAAACCAGCAATGTCTGGAACACATAGAAGACCCCGGTATCGTAGCACACCATCTCCCCCTTGGGACAAAACCTTCACCCTTTGACTCTACACCGCTCCATTCAATTTCCTCAAAATCAGATCCTCATCTTACTTAGATTTGACATCAACCACCCAGGACGTTTTTGATCTATTCTGCACAACAACGCCGCCATTGGTCGAGTCAACCAACCTAACTCCAAACCTTGCAAGTCGATGGACATCTTTCACCAGTTCCTTCTTTCCCTCATCCACATGGGACACACTCTCTATAGAGAGCCTACTAAGCGCGTCCATAACCATATTAGCCTTACCTGTATGGTAAAGAACACTCATGTCGTAGCCCTTTAATAGCTCCAACCACCTTATTTGCTGAAGAAAATTAGATCTTTCTGTGTGAAAACATATTGCAAGCTCTTGTGATTTGTGAACACATCCACATGGACCTCATACAAGTAATGCCACCATATCTTCAATGAAAACACCACTGCAGCCAACTTAAGATCATGGGTCGGGTAATTCTTTTCGTGAACCTTTAACTGTAGGGAGGCATATGCTATTGCTTTCCCATGTTGCATCAACACACATCCTAGTTCGACTCGCGAAGCATCACAATACACAACAAAGCTATCTGTAACCTCGGGTAGGGTCAACACTGGTGTTGAAGTGAGTCGGGTCTTCTATTCCTGAAAGCTTTTCTCACAAGCTTCCGACCATTGGAACATTACGTTTTTCTGAGTCAACCTGGTCAATGGGGATGCAATTGATGAAAAACCCTTAACAAATCTTTGGTAGTAGCCTTCTAGGCCTAGGAAACTCTGAATTTCTGAAGGATTCACTAATCTGGGCCAATTCTTCACCGCTTCGATTTTTTAAAAATCTGCCTTTATGCCGACAGTTTATACTACATCACCCAGAAATGCCACCAAGTCTAGCAAAAATTCTCAGTTGCTGAACTTTGCATACAACTGACGATCCTTGAGGGCTGCAACACTATTCTCAAATGAGTGGCATGCTCATCCTCATTTCGGGATTATATAAGGATATCATCGATGAACATGTCTAGATATTGCTTGAACACCCTGTTCATCAACTCCATAAAAGCTACAGGAGCATTGCTTTGTCAAAATGAAATAACTACAAACTCATAATGGCTATACCAAGTTATGAAGGCTATCTTCAGGATATCACACTCCCGAACTTTGAGCCAATAATACCCGAACCTGAGATCTATCTTTGAGAAACATCTGTTACCCTGGAGCTGCTCAAACAAATCATCAATCTTAGATTAGGGGTACATGTTCTTGATGGTAACCTTATTCAACTGTCGATAATTAATGCACATCCGAAGTGATCCATCCTTCTTTCAGACAAAGAGAACCGGTGCACCCTATGGAGACTTGCTCGGTCTAATGAAATCCTTATCCAACAAGTCCTTCAATTGTTCTTTTAACTCTTTTAGCTCGGCTGGAGCCATCTTGTAGGGAGGAATAGAGATAGGTTGCGTATCGAGGAATAATCAATACCAAAATCAATTTGCCTCTCTGGAGAAACACCTAGAAAATAATCGGGGAAAACCTCCGGATACTTACACGCCACCGAAATTGATTGAATAGTCGGGGTCTCAGACTCAACATCCTTAACCCTAACTAGGTGATACATGCAGCCCTTAAAAATCATTTCCTAGCCTTAAGATATGAAATAAACTGACTGGCTGGTACAATTGAATTTCCTTTCCACTCCAAAACTGACTCACCCAGAAATCGGAATTCCATCGCATGGGTCCTACAATTAATCAAGGAAAAACATGCAAACAACCAATCCATGCTCAAAATGATGTCAAAGTTAGTCATGGACAACTCTACTAAGTCTGTAGAGGTGACTTTATGCAACACTGTGATGGTGCAACCTCTTTACACCTGCCTAGCTACAACTGATTCACCAACTGGAGTAGAGATGGAGAACGGTTCTGACAGAATTTCAGGGCTAACTCCAAAAATACTAGTAATATAGGGAGTCACAAAATTTAAACTAGCTCCTGTATCTAACAAGGCATAGGCATCAATATGAAAGACTTGCAACATACCAGTGACAACATCTGGTGAAACCTCTTGCTCTTGGAGGGGTACTAGGGCATAAATTGGCGCTGACCGCTTGCTGAACTAGTGGAGGCACCCTGCTGAGGTGGTCGTGCTGCTGGAGCAGCAGAACTGGCTGAAGGGCAATCTCTGATTCTGTGTCCGGGTTTGCCACGCCTGAAATAAGCATCCGCACCAACCAGGCACCTCTTTGGATGATTCTTGTCACACTTCGCACAAACAAGAAAAGTGCACTCCACCTGCATGCTACCCTGATCCCTCGAGCCTGAAGCCTTGCATCTTTGATCTCCTCTGAACCTGGATGACATGTTGGCCGATGATGAAGCTGGAGCGATAGACTTGTGCTGGGACTGCTGACGCGTTCCACCCCCTAACCTGGCCTGAGAAACTCTATAGCGGTCGGTCCTGTCCCTCTTGGCCTCCCTCTGCCTACTGTAGACCAACTCCATCTACTGTGCATGAAATACGATACGGGGAAAATTAATGTCCCGGTGAAGCATGACGATTCGGCAATCCTTGTCCAAGTAATCCACCACCCTATGCACAAAATAGCTCACCAAAGCCCTCTGATCTGCCACAAACTCTGGAGCATACATGGATAATCGGGTGAACTTCAATGCATACTCCTGAACAGACGTATTACCTTGCTTCAAATTAACAAACTCGGCCGCCTTGAGCTCCCTCATCTTTCGAGGGAAGAGCCGATCCATAAATGTCATATGGAACTCCTCCCAACCTATCAGGCCTGCACCTACTGCCCTGGCATCTCTCCACTACTTAAACCATATGTGAGCTACCCCCTTTAGCTGATAGGAGGTCAAGTCAACACACTCTCCATTGTTCACCCCCATAACATGGGTGATCTTCCAAATCTCCTCAATGAAATCATTGTCTATCTTCGGCCCCGTGAACTCCAGAGGGCTCATCCTCAAGAAATCCCTCACCCTAGCTGTTGCCACATTCCTATTCTGAGGGTAATGTGCCACTGTCTAATTTTGAACCTAGGTTATCACGGCCTATGCCAGCATCTGAATCGCTGCCCTAAACTCAGTGTGGGCAGCTGGCTCTAGTATGTGCTCCTCGTGAACGGGTAGCGATGCTTGATGCTCACCATCCTTTCCACCCTCATGATCATTACCATTACCGTTTCTCCTGGCATTTACTCGACTTGGAGGTATGATTCTGCAAATGCAAATAACACGAATTAGAAGAGTAAAGGACTTTCTTCGCATCACGTAGATCATGAAAGAAGGGAACATTTCCTAAACTTCTAGTAGCCTCTTTGTCATAAGTGTAGCGCGCTTCACACCCATGAAAAGACTCTACTTAACGCAGCTTTCCGACTCCCTAGGAAACTTAAAAACCTATGGCTGTAATACCAAGTTTGTCATGACCCGAACTACACCCGAATAGTAGACACGGGATAAGGAGCCCTGAGAAGCCCCAAGTCGACTCATTGCATGAGCATACATCTAATTTAATCACATGAGCAAAAGACTTAGCATAAAAAGAACATAATCATGACATAATAAGGAGGAATACAATAACAAACTCATACATAACGGCTAATTACAACATGTAGTCTGAAATGCCTCGAATCATGAAATACAGGTTGATGGGACAACTCCCCCACTAAACCAACAGTTCTAAAACTGAAAGAAAAGCATAGAGTCTGAACATATGGCCCTTGGAACAGGATGACTCACCAAGAACACTGATAATGGTCTCCGAAGCACTACAGAGGAGGGTGAGCCTGAGGGACGAGTTTCGTATCATGAAACAATACAACATAAAAAGTATGCGGTCAGTATGTGGAATGTACTGAGTATGCAATGTAAGTGAAATGGATATTTAAAACATTTATAAAACTCGTAAATGATCATAAGAGTATGACATCATTCTCATATCGTAAATCACCATAACATGTCATAAGGTCCAAGGTTTTCAAAACATTCGTAATATAAATATAATCATACTCATAAGAAAAGAGTTTTACTTAACATGACTTGAGCCAAAATAAATAATCATAACATGCTTAAATCATAAGGAATTATGGGAGATTCTCTTAATAGATATACCCTATATGAGCACACATGAAACCCGACTTGTAACCCTAGTGGGGAGGATTTCCATACCTTGCCAAGGATAGAACCATGAAAATGTTATATCACCATGAAAAGGGCCATTTGGGCTGGGGATAGTCATGAAATGGGTCCCAAAATACCTACGGTGGCACATAGTTCATGAGATATGGGGCTTAACCTGAGCCCCAAACCTACTTAGTGTTCGATACTACTCCTAAAACATATATAGTGCTCATAATAATATATAAATGAGTTCATGGTCTAGTTAAATCATAAACATCATAAACATGCTTGTACATACATTAACTAGCCATGACATAAGGCCCGTGAGTCAGCCAAAACATAATCCATTATTCATAAGGTTCATACATACTTATAGATCATGTATATAGCTTGAATTTCATAAAATCATAATGGGTAACATAATAAATTCATGATTTAAATCATAATTCATGCTGGGTTTGTAAATATCATCAATGGGAACATAGATCATAAATCGATTCATCATGGAGCATGCGTAATTAGGCTTAAATACATAGAAATACAAATCATTAATATTATAATTAATTTAAATCACAAAAGATGACCAAAACCTATATATTATGATAAAAAAAATTAAAATCACAAAACCCATTATCAGATAATTAGATTTTTTTAAAAAAAATTAACAAAACCCATGAGTTTTTAGTGAAATTTTTGTAGAAATAAAAGAGAAGGGGCATGAGTGTGGAAGAAACCACCTATTGAGAACCTTACATACCTGTGAATACTAGTTCTTAACCTCTCCTGATAACCCAAGAAGGAATTGCAATGAATTTGATGAGTTTTAAGCTTGAATCACTCTC
The DNA here is from genome assembly GCA_018107945.1 of Datura stramonium. Taxonomy (NCBI): domain Eukaryota; kingdom Viridiplantae; phylum Streptophyta; class Magnoliopsida; order Solanales; family Solanaceae; genus Datura; species Datura stramonium. The sequence continues at coordinate 543,767 of JACEIK010000089.1, read as the reverse complement.
CCAATTCCCCAACCTTGCATGCATGAATGAATGAAGTATAAACTGAACTTAACCCCTTTAAATTTCCCTATTCATAATCAAAAACGTCGTAGTTTAGGCCTTAGGATCTTAGGAATTTATGAAAATGCCCTTACTAATTCACAGGAAAATAACTGTCAGGTGAACTTAACAGGTTACCTGATGACTCGTTACATGCCCAAATGATTCGTTACTTGGCTTGTCGGGTACACTGTCTTGGATGATCAATGGGGGTCCTAATGGATGACATAATGACTTGTTATGGGTGACCACGATTCGTGGTCACCAATCATCAAGTACACTTCATCCTTTATACCAATTTATTTATACTTCACCCAACGACTCATACAACGACTTGTTGCCTGATATGATGAGTCATGGTCTCCTTCCGTGAAGTACACTGACTTGCCTTTTTTATTTTTGATACACCTTCTCCCCACGATTTCCCTAACGACTCGTGGTTTCTGACCACGAGTCATTCCCACGCCCATGAGGACTCCTTTTTCTTAAATTTTTCCAACTCATCCACGCCTCCCCACTACTCACCTGACGACTCGTGGGCTCTCCTTATGAGTCGTCCAATGACTTGTTCTGCTCCTACAACCCAGATTTTTAGTTTTTCCCCCATTTTAACTCTAGGGTCTGATCTTTAAGTTCTCTAGGTATAACATCCTTTTCATTCACTTTTCTCAATTCCCTCAAAAACAGTACGTAGAAAATTTAGCAGCGAGCATAGAGAAAGAGCAAGGGTTCGAATTTCTTCTCAGAATTTCCCAGGGATTTTCACTAGAATTTCTTCTACAGATATGCGGGAATTCAACAAGGAGATTGTTCTCGCATTGTGTCCACTAAAATTCTTTCTCTATTCACTATCAGTTCTAGCCCTGAGATTTCAAATGTGAAGATATTGTTATCATACTTTGATTAATTCCGGTGGAATCTTATTCTATGCTTATTGTAGATATTTCCCACCAGATTGAGATCAAAATGATGCCTGTTCTAGTGAAGTAGAATTTTAGACCTAACTTTTGAAGTAGAACTAGAATCCTGCATATGTACAGAATTACTAAATCTTTCAAAGTTAGGGAGTTACTATCACATTTTAATGTATCGAAAATCTTAGTCAAAGGTTTAATTGGTCGGTCTCATGTAGAAATTTATATAATCAGTATCACTCAGGAATATCGGTCTAGTCTCAGTCAGATTTTTAGCAACCTCCAAGTTGACCAGAATAATGTCAGCTGATCAGTTTGACTACAAAAATTCCCAAGGTGTGAGTATCACCTCCCAGTTATCAGAATCAGATCCAGAACTGAGTGTATTAGTCCATGAGGCGGTCATGACACTTAAACAAATAGCTCTGACTAGCCCTAGGACCCCAGTCAGATTAACATTTTTTCTTAGATGGTTACGACGCTTCTAGGTAAGCAGCTCTGACAAGTCTAGAACCCAGTTTCAGAATCTGGTCTGATAAGACACTCAGGGTATCTTCAATTATATATCTGTGGCTAGTTTTGGACCCCAGTTTTGAGCTATCAGCTTGGTATACAGTTTAGTTAATCCAGTGGAAGTAGTACTTACCATCGAGCGGATCGAGGTACCAACGCATCCAGGTTCCTAGAACTATGTTGCCAGTGTAGGTTATAGCATTTATAGGCTTGATTGGCCCCAAACTTCTATGATCACCCAGTTCATGCCTTTATACCCTAGCAAGGTATATTGGGTCCTACCGGTGGGGTAATACATCGAACTCCACGTCTAGCTCTCGTGGTTATATTTTAGTTATACAATTTCCCATTAGTCAGTCTAGTACAATTTTAGAATAAGCAGTTCAGTTCAGTTCCAGCTCTATCAGTTTAGATCAGTTTGATATAGTATCTCAGACTTAGAACTTTAAGACTTAGGGCATGTTTTGACCACCAGAACGGGTCATCTTGACCATCTCAGTTTACTTCTATTGTTGCAGTTCAGTATATTAGTTGGTCATTGCATGTCATTTTTAGCTTAGTCATTTTATATCTAGCATTGTGTTTCCTCTCACGTACTCAGTACATTCAAAGTACTGACACATACTTTTATACTGTATTGTTTCATGTTACAGTTGTAGGTTCTCAGACTCAGTGCCGATAGCCAACTTCGTTCAGATCCTCCTCAGCAGCAGAAGTGTGAGTCCTCATCTTTTGAGGACGTTATTTCATTATTTTCAGTCGTTTCATTATTTTCAGTTAGACTTAGAGTTAACTGGGGGCTTTTCTCAACAACTCATCTATCAGATGGCTTTCAGACGTAGACTTTATTTTAGACTTTCAGATCGCTCAGATGTTTTACAATTTATGTTTCAGCTTTAGATTTCTAAAATATTTTATGTTATTATTTCAAAACTTCCGCTACTATGTTTGCTCAAAATGTTAGTGTATCATAGACCAGGGGTTGACTTGGGGTCACTTGTAGTTTCAAGTACCGTGTTTCATCCAAGGTATAGACTCGGGGCGTGAAAAACTTGGTATCATAGCCCAAGGTTTATAGTATCCTCGAAATTTCTGAAAGCCACATTGAGTAGAGTCCTTTTCATGGGTGTGAAGTGCGCCACACTTATGACGAGGAGGCTACGAGATGTTATTAGGAAAACTCTCTTTTGTTCATACTCTTTATCG
>JACEIK010000089.1:446439-457181 GCA_018107945.1 Datura stramonium | reverse complement strand
AAAAATATAATGAGAAGGAATGCCTGGCCCAAATTAATTGCAGCAACGTGGGAAAAAAAAGTGAAAAGAATTGTGGCAGCAACCTAAAACAAACAAGCAACCATTTTGTTCCCCAATTTCTACAAACTTCCTCCAGTTCTGCAATTAATGCGGCAAGTATTGAAAATTTTACTCCTCTTTAATTTTTGCCTTCTCCTTATTAAAATATATATTCTATTGTAAAGATTATTAATTCTTCTTATAAATAGAGTTAGGGCTTGAATGGTGAACAAAGTTTTGAATTGGTAAAGGAGATGATTTGAGGAGAGTGATGGGTTAAGTTGTATATATGTTACAAGGTGATTTGATAAGTTAATCGAGACTAGCTAATATTTTAAATCGAGCCCCAAGTAAAATTTTCTTTAGATCAAAGAATTGTAAAATAAAGTTATATTCTTTGAGTTTGTATTGATGTAAATTGAACCCGATTATTATGTAGATTGAATTGTTGATTGTTGTTGGCAAGTGTAGAAGTTAATCTTGCTAGGAAAGAAGAATCTTGAGGTGAGTTAAGACTTGTTCTTACTAAAGTTCTTTCCTTACAAAGTCATGCCCATAAAGTGTTTGACTAAATGTCTCTTAAGGTTAATGTGAGTTTATTGGAACGAGTGAGCTCACATTTTCTTTCTTATCATGAGTCTATCCCAGGTTATATGTTTTCTCCTTGTGCTTATTTTTGGGACCAAACCATGATGTACCTTCTTCTCTAGATTAAGGCAATACTTGATTTTGAATACATAATGTCAACTAGCTAAAGGTGAAATAGTGCTTTTGAGAATCTAAACACGTAAGCATTGTAATGTAATTGTAAAAAGTGTGATGCTTTATAAATTTGATAAATTTAAAATGTTGGAATGCTTACAAATTTAATAAATGGTAATCGTATAAAAGTGAAGAAAAAAATAATGAAAAGGAATGGCTGGCCCAAGCTAATTGCAGCAACATGGGAAAAAAGGGAAAAGAAGAGCGGCAGCAGCCTAAAACAAACAAGCAACCATTTTGTTCCCCAATTTCTTCAAACTTCCTCCATTTCTGTCATTAACGCAATAGGTTTTGAAAATTTTATTCCTCTTTAATTTCTGCCTTCTCCTTATTAAAATATATATTCTATTGTAAAGATTATTAATTCTTCTTATAAATAAAGTTAGGGCTTGAATGGTGAATAAAGTTTTGAATTGGTAAAGGAGATGATTTGGGGAGAGTGATGAGTTAAATTGTATATATGTTGCAGGGGGATTTGATAAGTTAATCGAGACTAGGTAATATTTTAAATCAAACTCCAAGTAAAATTTTCTTTAGACCAAAGAATTGTGAAATAAAGTTATATTCTTTGAGTTTGTATTGACGTAAATTGAATTCGATTATTATGTAGATTGAATTGTTGATTGTTGTTGGCAAGTGTAGAAGTTAATCTTGCTAGGAAAGAAGAATATTGAGGTGAGTTAAGACTTGTTCTTACTAAAGTTCTTTCCTTACAAAGGCATACCCATAAAGTGTTTGATTAAATGTCTCTTAAGGTTAATGTGAGTTTAATTGGAACGAGTGAGCTCACATTTTTCTTCTTATCATGAGTCTATCCCAGGTTATATGTTTTCTCCTTGTGCTTATTTTTGGGACCAAACCATGATGTACCTTCTTCTCAAGATTAAGGCAATATTTGATTTTGAATACCTAATGTCAACTAGCTAAAGGCTAAATAGTGCTTTTGATATTCTAAACGCGTAAGCATTGTAATGTAATTGTAAAAAGTGTGATGCTTTTATGAATTTGATAAATTAAAAATGTTAGAATGCTTACAAATTTAATAAATAGTAATCGAATAAAGGTTTACTAACTTGCCATATATGACACAACATGAATGGTGATCGTACAAAGGGTCATGAGCATCCGAACAAAGGGTTGCTAATTATTTCATAACGAGACATAAATGATTTGGTGGTTGTATAAAGGGACACTAGTAACCGTATAAAGGGTTACTAATTTCCATATCTAGGCATACGAAAAGTGTAGTCGACTTAAACAAATTAAAGGAAGTGAAGCATAAATTAATGAACTAAGCTACTAGTTTTGTGATTGTTTTCTCTGCTTCACTTTTGTATGATACTTTTGGGTGAATTATGACTTGCCTTCTCTCTTATTCCTTCATTAATCACATGTATTTACTCAGGGTCTCATTCTAACTTTAGCGAGGAGAATGTTGAGACTCACAAAGTACAACTAGTGGTGTACTGACGTTCACTTTGTGGAACCTACATTGACCTATGTCAATGTAAACGCAGGTTTCATATATGGGAAGAAGAAGATTATTTGGTGAGCTCTGCTTTTTCCCATAGAGTTTCTTCTCTTTCAGTTAGACTATTTTATTTATTTATTCAATTATCCACATTTGATTTTGGGGATTAGCCAGGAAATCTGTGTCCTGTGCATTCCTCTCAGCACTCCAATAGAGGCTTCATAGACGTGTTATTAGTTGGGTTATGGTTGTTCACTTTATTTGCCATCAGTCTTGGTATTTTCTAGTTGCTTATACATTTTTGACATATTCGGATTATCTAATAATTATTGTAGTAAAGTTTAATCTCAAAGTTTATTTATTCATTTTAGTGAATGGTGGGGTATGTGATATTAAAGTGCAGGTTAAAACAGTCAAGCTGGTTCACTCGATCAAGTTAAGGCACCGAGTGCCAGTCACGGCTTGTTTGAAAAATGGGTCGTGACAGTGACTGTCTGTGCGAGCATCTGGATTGCCGCTCTGTGGAGGACACTGGTCGTCTTGAGGGACTGCTGGAGCTGGTGGGGTAGGACAATGAGCGTTGTCGGCCCTTCATCCGTTACCACGTCTTGGAGGCATGATTTCACTGCAATGAAATAGAGCACGAGTTAGGAGAACGTTTCTAGAATTCAACTTCAACGCACGATAAAGAGTATGAACAAAAGAGAGTTTTCCTAATAACGTCTCGTAGCCTCCCGGTCATAAGTGTGACGTGCTTCACACCCATGAGAAGGACTCTACTCGACGCGGCTTTTAGACATCCTAAGATACTCTAAACCTAGTGCTTTAATACCAAGTTTGTCACGACCCGAGTCTAGACCCTGGACGAGACACGATACTTGGCGTCACAAGTAACCCCAAGTCAACCCATGGTCTATCATAACACCGGTAATCTGAGTAATATCGTAGAGGAAGCTTTAAAAATAATAAAAACCATTATGAAGAAGAACTAAATCATAAAGCTTTATACAATTGAAAATCAAGCTAAAAATCTAAATCATTGTCTGAAAGCAATCTATATCTGATGAGTTGCTGGGATAAGCCCCCAGCTAACTCTAAATATGAAAATAACTGAAGAAAATAAACATTTTCTTCGAAAGATAAGGACTCATCACTAGTGCAGCTGAAAACTCCTGAATAAGATCTGCTAACGGTGCTGAGACTGAGAATCTGCAGCTGTATCATAATACGATACAACAAGGAGGTATGCATCAGTACTTTGAATGTACTGAGTAAGTAGGAGAAAACATAACACGAAAATTAAATAACTGAATTGTAATGACATGCAATGACCAACTGAAATGTTGAAACTGAATAAACTAAAATATACTGAGATGGTCAAAATGACCCTGTCTGATGGTCGAAGACATGCCCCTAAATCTAAGATACTGATCTGAACCACTGTACTGAACTGAGTAATCTGAAACTGTTCTGAGCTGAGCTAACTGAGACTGTACTGACTAGTGGGAGAGTCCATAAACAACATATAACCACGTGTGCTAGATGTGGAGTCCGATGTATACACCCCATCGATAGGATCCAATATACCTTGCCAGGATATAAAGACATGAACTGGGTGATCACAAGTTTGGGTCCATAAGGCCAATAAAATTAACCTACGGTGATAACGCAATTCTAGGAACCTGGGTGCGCTGAACCCTGGTCCACTCGGTGCTAAGTTCTACTCCCACTGGATAGTCCTAGACTGGCTACTAAGTTGATAGCTCAAAACTGGTGCCTAAGACTAAGTCAGGAATACCTATCTGGAAGTACCCTGAGAGTCTTATCAGACCGGATTCTGTAACTGGTGTTCGAGACTGGCCAGAGCTGCTTATCTGAAAGCGTCGTAACCGTCTAAAGAACAAACTGAAATATGAAGTTGGGGTTCTAAGACTGGTCAGATCTACTTATCTAGAAGTGTCATAACCATCTAAAGAACCACTAAAATCTGAAATCTGATTCTAATACTGATAACTGGGAGGAACCACAGACACCTCGAGAAATGACTTTAGTCAAACTGATCAGCTAACATTTCCGGACAACACTGAGTATGCTAATAATCTGACTGAGACTGGACTAACATGCATCTGGCTGAGATTTTAACATTTTCTAATAATATGGGAATCCCAAAACTGATAGAATTAAGCTATAGGGAAAACTAGTCCAACCCGCAAGATTCTAATTCTACTGAACTAAAAACTAGGGCTAAATCATTCCACCATATACTAGTTTCACAAAATTTCTAGAAATAGGGAATAATAAAGCAGTTAATATCATGAGTGATATTCCACTTGAAATCCTAAATAAATTTGTCTGAAAACTTTCTAAATTTCAAATCCACAGGACTCTAACTGATAGAAGAAATAAAGAAGGGTTTCGGGGACACACGAGAAGAACTATTCGCTTGTTGAATTCCCACATACCTGGATAAGAAATTCCTGGAGAAGAAATCTTGAACTTCTGCAACTGACTAAGAGCCCTTGTTCTTGCTTGAGAGGAATGACGTAGGTTTCTATGATCGTTTTTATAATAGTCTAAGTGGGGAATGAGGGAGGAGAACCATTTAACCCCTCTAAATTATCTATAAAAAGTGCTTAAACGACGTAGTTTAGGGACTAAATAGGTGAGAAATTATAAAAATATCCCTGAAATAAAATCTGGAAAACTGCCCGACAGGGGACCTACGGGTCACTCAACTAGTCGTTGGTTGAGACCACGACTCATTGGGACTAGTCGTTAGTCCTACTATCTGGGTTCTGGGGTCACTGTATTTGGAAACGGGAGACACCATGACTCGTTGGATGAACTTGACACGACGGGTGGTGACCACCACTCATTGTGTATTTCAATGGGTCGTTGCTACCACTTGTTGCCCCTAAAGAGGGTTTCTGGGAGTCTCAACCAACGGCTCACACCACGAGTCGTTGTTTATAACGACTACTCGTTGGTTGAGTCGTAGGGTCTTGGAAAAGGAGTTCTGGGGAACTAATGAGTGACAGGACGACTCGTTTCTCACAACAGGTCGTTCTATGTCCTGTGGGTGCCCAAGGGACCAAGCATTGCTGACCACGACTAACACAAGGAGTCGTTGGAGCTGACCACGACTCGTTGTCTCAGACGTTCTGAGGCAACATTTTTGGTTTTCTTCTGGATTTTTCTTGCAAGGTCTAAGTCTGGTCTAGGAAAGTTTTGGGGTGTTACAGTCGGGTCGGGTGGTCATAAGTTTAGTTAGTTGACCACGGGCCACATTTGTGTTGAGTTATTGTCAAGGACCATGACTCATTGTTCTGCCCGTTACGTTAGTCAGTAAAGAAAACTTACCTGGGACCTAATGACTCAGGCAACGACTCGTGATGTTACCCAACGAGTCGAGTCTTGAGTCGTTGGCCCTGTACTCTTGGTGAACTTTCAGCTGTGTCAGGATGAGGCACTTAACGACTCGTTGAGTGACCTCACGATTCGTTAAGTTACTCGTCACTAACTCTCCAGAACTTAATGTTTTCTGCTTCAGTGGCCACGACTGGTAGTGATGAGTCGTTACGTCAAGTAATGACTCGTTTTGTGCTTTTTGGCACTAAACTCTAATGTTCTAACTTTTTGTTCCAACTTCAGATTTCCCATCTTACTCACATGCACATATCAACACACGTGAACACTATATTTGTATTACAATTATAACTTGGGTTGCCTCTCAAGAAGCGCCTGATTTAACATTGCGGCACAACGCAGGTATCTTGATTACTCAGATTTCAGCAAGATACCTCCATGGGTTTCCTCCCATACAACGCTTGATTTAACGTCACGGTACGACGCAAGTCCCCAGATTACTCAGACTTCATCCAGAGCCCAAAGGTCCACCAGTTTGATTTCTTCACTTTTCCCCAGATATGCTTTCACCTGTTGGCCATTCACATTAAACCGTTTTCCTTCATGATTTTCCAACTCAATTGCACCATATGAGAATACTTGGACCACTTGAAATGATCCCAGCCATTTAGACTTCAACTTTCCAGGAAACAACCGAAGCCTAGAATTGAATAACAACACCATATCTCCAGGGCTGAACTCTCGTTGCTCAATTTTCCGGTCATGCTGTATCTTCATCCTCATTTTGTATATTTCTGAACTTTCATAGGACTTTAAACGAAATTCATCTAACTCATTCAAGTGATTAAGCCTCAAGTTCGCAATGTCACTCCAATTCAGATTCAGCTTTTTGAGCGCCCACATGGCTTTGTGCTCAAGCTCGATCGGAAGATGACATGCTTTTCCATACACAAGCTGATAAGGACACATACCTATATGGGTCTTGAATGTAGTCTGATAAGCTCATAGCGCATCATCCATCTTCTTAGACCAGTCGGTCATCTTAGTATTCACAGTCTTCGCTAAGATGGTCTTTATCTCCTAGTTGGAGACCTCAACTTGCCCACTAGATTGTGGGTGATAAGGTGTTGCCACCCTATGTTTCACTCCATATTTTTCCAACAAGGTTTGAAACAATCGGTTGCAAAAGTGTGAACCCCCATCACTAATGATTGCTCTAGGATCCCGAACCTGGAGAAAATATTCCACTTCAAGAACGTTGTGACACTTTTACCTTCGTTGTTTGGAAGTGCAATTGCCTCCATCCACTTAGAAATATAGTCCACAGCTACCACTATGTACTTCATCTCATTTGAGCTGACAAACGGTCCCATAAAATCGATGCCCCATATATCAAACAACTTAATGACAAGGATGGGAGTGAGAGGGAGCTCATGCCTTCGTGATATATCTCCTTGCCTTTGGCGTGCATCACATGCCTTAGCAAAATCATGTGCATCTTGGTGAATGGTTGGCCAGTAGTACCCACATTGCAGAATTTTGTGGGCTATGCGGATCCCGCTATGATGACCCCCAACAAGGGATGAGTGACAAGCCTCTAATATGCTCAACATCTCAGCCTCGGTCACACATCTCCGAATTATCCCATCAGCACATATATGGAATAAGTAAGGCTCATCCCATAAAAACTTCCTCACATCAGACATGAATTTCTTTCTCTGTTTTCAGCCCAGGTATGATGTTTTAAACTCGTATCCCCCTAACGACTCGGGGCACGAGTCGTCCAGTGACATGACGACTCGTGACCTTGCTGGCACTCCAGACTTAGCCCATTTTTTCTCATTATGCCCATTTCACATTTCAAACCTACTTCCCTGCAACACTTAATAAAAACATATTATATCTATCTAAACATACCCGGGATTAGCATATTTTTTTAGTTTTAAGCGTCGAAAGTGCCATAAAATCACGACACATCACTACACTAAAGTTTGAGTCATCCTTTCTCCTTCCTTTCTTTTTATTTTCGGTTGCATATTCGATTCGCTATCCCTGAGGAGTCCTCGAGGTTCTAAGGAGTCATCTCAATTCATTCAAACAACTCTAAAAGACGTTTGTTTGTTGATATATATATCTGTTTTATACGTATTTCACTACTAATTGCGTTATTTATCATTAACCATTTATATTTACATTAAATTTGTGAATCAATCATTATTGTATGTCTGTAACTTCACTATGAATTAAGCTGTAATGATTTTATTGGTCAACATATATGAGACCGGAGTTGTTCAAAATAATTTTATTTCTGATAATTGCTTGCAACAAAAGACGTTGTGCATTTTTTTTAAAAACTTCCAGCATAGTTCCAAACTTTCAGCAAAACACTAATTTTCGTAATTTTGGTTATTCAAATTTCAAAATATTTTGGTTGCCTAAAATTGAGTTATTTTTTATTTGTAAAAAAAAATTGATCTGCTATATGCAAATTTTTTTTGATAGTGGTGAAAGTTAAATTCGAAAGCGGAAGATATGGTGATAGCTATCATGATAGAAATTGAAGAAGAAGGAGGTGGTGATTAGAGGTGTGCAAAAATCGATTTAACCGATAAATTGAATTGAAAAAAAAATGTTATTGATTTAGTGGTATCGGGTTATTAGGTTAACGATTTTTAAATAATTTTATAATTTTTTTTATTGAGCTATCGGTTCGATTTTCAATTTTAAGATTTTAGTTAATGGTTAAACCAATAACCCAATAAGATTACACTAAAATTATCTTTTTATTTTAAATTATATTATAGTTGCTTTAGATTCTAAATACAAACCTTATTTTCTTTTGCATTTTATAGTTGTTGTCTTGGTGACTCTATTTTTTTTAATGAAGTAGTTGGCTTGGTGTCGTTTTACCAAACAGTGTGAACGGTGAACTAACCTTTTTTTTTTCTTTTTGAGAGATTTCTACCGTGCTACTGCATCCAAATTTTCAACTTAATTAGAAAGAAAATAAATTCATTTTAACAAACTTATTTTAATTTGTTTCTACTTGTAATTCATGTACACTTTTATGCATAAAGATAGTACATATATGAAAAAATGAAAATCGAAAATCGATAAACAGAATTGATAATACATAAAATCAAACCGAACCGACCTATAAATAGCCCAAGCGGTGATTGTGGGGAATCTTTAGAAGAAGTTATAACAACTTTGAAGGAATTTCTTTTGAAATTATGCATTAAAATTGTGGCTGGAACAAGAACACACATAAGGATGTAAAAAACTCCAAGAACACCAAAGTGTCCCTCTTTTTTCTTTTTCGGGTTAACAATGTGTCATATTTTGATTGGATGTAAATTAAGTTTTGTTTTTATTTTTGATAATGCTATTTTTATGTTATTTTATTCATTAAATAGATTTTAAAATATTTTTTCTTTTTTAAAACGCAAAATGGTACCTGTGTTTATTTTATTTGTTATTTGTCACATTAGCGACGGGTATATTAAACACACTTTATAAGTTTAGCTAATTATGAAAAAGTTATCTAATTGAAAAAAAATTTAAATAGTGTAAGTCCTCAATGGAAACACCATGAATTTGAATGTTTAAATAAAAAAAGTTACTAAAGTCCATATGTATTTAACATATATTTTTGGGTCATTCGTACAAATGTTCTTATTTTGAGGTGGTCTTTAACTTTTGCCCTTTAAATTTTTAGTCTTTAATTTGTGCTCTTCAACACTTTAAGTGACAAAAAATGATCAAAAACACCCTTAACAGAAAAAAAAATTCGCAAAGCATAACTTTTTGCCCAAATTATGCCTTAAAAGGTATAATTTCATAAAGAAGGAGTTCAAAAGGCAATATTTCATAAGATAAAAAAAATCGCAAGACATAAGTTTTTGCCCAAATCAAAAGACATAATTTCATAAGACATAAGTTCATAAGGCAACATTTCACAAGGCAGAGAAAAATAAAATTGTAAGGCATAGGTATTCGCCCAAATTATGCCTTAAATGCACAATTTCATAAAGCAAAAGTTCATAAGGCATAACATATGACTTGGTAGGCATGAAATTGAAATTGTGCCAAAATGACATGAAATTTTGCCGCACAAGTTCAATAACATTTAATTATGCCTAGGCATAAGTTTTTGTCCAAATTATGCCTTAAAGGCATAATTTCATAAGGCATAACATGAATTATGTCTGGTAGGCATGAAATTGAAATTGTGCCGAAATGACATGAAATTCTGCCTCATAGGTACAAGTTCAATAACATAAAAATATGCCTACTTAGCATAAGTTCATAGAAAATTTGTGCCTACAAGCAGAAGTTCGTGGAATTAAACTTCTGTTTATAGAACTTATGTCTTGGGCATAAGTTCAATAGCATGAAATTATGCCTTCTAGGGCTAATTTATGCCTTGAGAATTCTTTTTAACTTACGATTTTTTTAAAAAATATTTTAAAAAAAATTTATACCCATTTTTATAACTTAAAACATTAAAAAGACAAAAATTAAACACCACCTCATAACAAGGACAATCGACGTACATTTTTTAGATCTAAAGTTTAGTTGCACTAACAAGGAAATTTCTCATATCAAGGCACCCCCAAAGGAAAAGAAAAAACTGTACAATTGAGATTACAATTTTGACAAGAAAAAGATGATCTAATAATTATTTTGATCGAATTTATTGAATAAATATTAGATCGCTGGACTAAAATCTATAGAACAAATTGAATTACAATAAAATTGACTAAAGTTATTAAGAATCGATAATAATTAATTATTTATCCTTCTGATAATGAGTGTTAAATGGCCTAATTGTAGTGACTGTTTTGGTTAAAAGGGTTAGCAGATTATTAAGGGAGTTAGCAGGCTGTTAGAAGTAGTTAAGGGTAGTTAAATGAAGAATTAAAAGAAGCATGTGAGTTGCACGTGACGGAGAGAAAGTCGGTGGAAAATGTGTATAAATAAAGGGTGATTTCTCATTTTGGATTGTACAAAAAATATGAAATAGAATTCTGGAAAGTTCCTCTGCTTCCTTCGTCTTCTTCCCTCTTCGTTCCTCTCTGGTTTCAATGGTTGTTTGATATGT
>JACEIK010000089.1:403323-421298 GCA_018107945.1 Datura stramonium | reverse complement strand
GGTGGAGTGGGTGAACGTACTCGGGAAGGAAATGATCTTTACATGGAAATGAAAGAATCTGGAGTGATTAATGAAGAAAATATTGCAGAATCAAAAGTGGTCCTAGTTTACGGTCAGATGAATGAACCACCGGGAGCTCGTATGGGAGTTGGTTTGACTGCCCTAACTATGGAGGAATATTTTCGAGATGTTAATGAGCAAGACGTACTTCTATTTATTGATAATATCTTCTGTTTCGTCCAAGAAGGATCCGAAGTATCAGCCTTATTGGGTAGAATGCCTTCCGCTGTGGGTTATCAACCGACCCTAAGTACTGAAATGGGTTCTTTACAAGAAAGAATTTACTCTGTTCATCAAGTCCATGAGAGCTATGGGTGCATCATTCAATCTGAAGGACATAACCACAAATTCATAGTGACCATACCGAGTTCTGAAGGCTATTTTTGGTATGTCACACTCTCTACTCTTAACTGATGATACCCTGACCTGAGATCTATCTTGGTGGAACAACTAGCTCCCTAAAGCTGATAAAACAAGTCGTCAATCCTAGGTAGGGGATACTGGTTATTGACTGTGACCTTGTTCAGCTGACATTAATCAATGCACATTCTGAGGGTACTGTCTTTCTTTCACACGAATAGGACTAGAGCACCCCAGGGAGAGATGCTAGGTTTGATAAAACCTTTGTCAAGAAGGTCTTTTCTCTACTCCATCAACTAATTAACCTCAGTTGGAGCTATTCTGTAAGGAGGATGGAGACGGGCTGAGTATTTAGAAAAAGCTCTATTGCGAAGTCTATTTCCCGCTCAAGAGGAACTCCAGGAAGATCCTTGGGAAACACATCAAGGAACTCACTGACAATTGGAACTGACTGTATAGTCAGGGTCTTAGAGCTGGAATCCTTGACTAAAACTAGATGATAAATACACCCTATGGAAATAAGCTTTCTGTCCTTAAGGTAGGAAATAAATTGACCCTTAGGTGCTGAACTACTGCTCGTCCACTCTAAAGCTAGCTCATTAGGGAACTTAAAACCGACAACCCTAGTTCTGTAGTCGACTGAGGCATAATCGGAGTGTAACCAATCCATGCCAAGAATGTGGTCAAAGTCAACCATTTCTAACTATACCATATCAGCTGGAATGACCTTATTCAATATTGAGACTGGATAGCTTCTATGCATCCGACTAGCTCTAACTGACTCGCCAACTATGATGGAGACTAAGAATGGTTTGGAGAGAACTTCTGGACTGACATCAACTGGCCTGCTACATAGGGAGTCACGAACGAAAGTGTGGCTCCTGGATCTAGTAGGGCATACATATCTAGATGTAAAAGGTATAACATACCCGTAGCCACGTCAGGTAAGCTCTCCTGATCCTGATGAGAGGAAAAAGTGCAAAAACGATTTTGGCACTGGCCGCCATTCACCAATCACAAGAGCCTTCAATATGTGTTCAATCAGAAAGATCTTAATCTTCATCAGAGAAGATAGTTGGAGATACTGAAGGACTATGACATGAGCGTACTCTATCACTCGGGCAAAGCCAATGTGCTGGCTGATGTCCTAAGTAGAGTGTCTATGAGGAGCGTGGCTCATGCTAAAGCAGGAAAAGAGGAACTTGTAAAGGATATCCACAGGTTAGCTCGATTGGGAGTAAAGTTAGTTGATACAAGTGAGGGCGTAGTAGTGGTGCAAAGAGGATAGGATTCCTCGTTGGTAGTTAAAGTTAAGTCTAGGAAGGATGAAGATCCCATACTGCTTAAACTAAAGGAGGCAATTCTCAAAAAAGAAGTGAAGGCTTTCTCCCAAGGGGGAGATAGTGTACTCCGTTAATAGGATAGAATGTGCGTACTAGATGTGGGTGAGTTGAGAAAGCAGATACTGGCTGAAGCACAAATTTGAGATATTCCATCCAACCAATTTCTACTAAGATGTATCGTGATTTACGGGATATTTACTGGTGGAACAGCATGAAGGGAGACATCACAAAATTTGTAGCTAAGTGCCCGAACTGCTAGCAGGTCAAAGTAGAACACCTTATACCGGGAGGTATGACTAAGGATATCAGCATAGCTACATGGAAGTGGGAAGAAGTAAATATGGATTTTATTAAACGTCTACCTCGGAATCGTCGGCAGCATGATTCAATCTAGGTGATAGTAGACCGCATGACTAAGTCAACACGCTTTCTCCCAGTTAAAACTATAGACTTAGCAGAGGACTATGCAAGGCTTTATATCCGGGAGTTAGTCAGACTTCATGGGGTGCCCTTTTCCTTTATCTCAGATAGAGGGGCCCAGTTCACCTCTCACTTCTGGAAGTCTTTTCAGAAGGGACTCGGTACCCAGGTCAAGCTCAACACAATATTTCACCTGCAGACAGATGGACAAGCTGAGCGGACTATAAAGACTTTAGAAGAAATGTTGAGAGCATGTGTGATCGATTTTAAGGGATGTTGGGATGATCAGCTAACTCTCATCGAGTTTTCGTACAACAACAGCTACCACTCTAGTATCTAGATGGCCTTGTTTGAGGCATTATATGGTAGGAGGTATAGATCTCCTATAGGGTGGTTTGATATTGGTGAAGCTACTCTGGTAGGGCCAAATTCAGTTCACGAGGCAATACAGAAGGTGCAACTTATCAGGGAAAGGTTAAAAACAACGCAAAGTCGTTAGGAATCTTATGTTGACGTGAGGAGAAGAGAATTAGAATTTGCAGTGGATGACTGGGTTTATTTGAAAACTTCACCCATGAAAGGGGTGATGAGATTTCGGAAGAAAGGAAAACTTAGTTTGAGATATGTGGGACCATACAGGATTTTGAAGCAAATTGGCAGTGTGGAATATGAGTTAGAACTACCTCTAGAGTTAGCATCGGTGCACCCAGTCTTCCATGTGTCACTATTGAAGAAGTGCATCGGCGATTCAGCCTCAGTTGTGCCACTAGACATCATGGAAATAAAAGATAGTCTCTCTTGAGAAGTGGTCCCAGTTCAGATCCTTGACCGTCAGGTTCATAAGCTGAGGAACTGATAACGCTCAAACCACACCTCCTTATAAAGTATGAAGAGGACGTTGTCAATAAAGAACCCAACTACAGGTTGGGGTCGATCCCACAGAGAATATGGAAGATGTAGAAGAATGTTAGTTCTTAAACTTTTTTGTTAATTATTTCCTAAGAGTGGGGAATTTGTAAAATTAATAAATAACAATGTTGAGAAATTATTTGTTGTTTCCAAATTAATACAACTAACTAGGGTAAGTGTTCCCCATTACTTCATAACCCTAAGGAATTTTATACTAGTGATCTATTCTAGTACGTAGCATGCAATATTTGTATGTTAAGTTCACCTAAATGGTTGGTCCCCTATCTAGATGATTTTCACCACACAACTTGGTCCATCTACGGGTGTACTTTAGTTGACCCTTACCCTTAATATCAGATTAGCTATTCCCGGACAAGTTCAAGCTATTAGATGAGGGTTGATAGTCTCAAATCTCCGTTGTTAATCCCTTTTCCCATTCATTACCTCCTTGGTCCGATAAGTATGAATAAGGTAAGTTCTAATGTTTGCAACCATTAAAAATCAATTAAAACGAAGGAAGAAACAATACATGCATAAACTCCATTCAAGAATCACTAAGTATTTTACCTATGTGTGTTAATTTTTCATGGTTCCCACAACCCTAGTTTGTGGTAGTTTTAGCCTATCATGTTTATAAGTAAATTAATAGAAATCATAATTAAAATAAAAAATTAATACTTACAACAATTATAGGAAGAACTCACTTGATTAATGAAAAATTTGAAAGGACAACATTACAATCGTATCTCAAATATGTCTTCTAATACGTCTTAAAATTTACTCTAAACACTTGTTGTAAAACTTCAACTCTTGAAGAAATAAAAACAACATGTCTATTACATGAAAATAAATGGGTATTTATACTAGTAGATTTATGCTTTTCCTTTTCCTTGATGAATTTGACTTGGGATTTCCTTTTGCTAATTGAAGTGGGAAATCCATTTTTGGGCCGTTTGGAGCCTTGCCGCGTGCACTTTCTTTTGTTCCATCATGGATTTAATTTGGGATTTTTAACTCCTTTTCCTAATTAAAAACGTACTCCAGGTCGTCAGTGGTCACGGACTAAGTAATGACTCGTTAGGACCATAAATGAGTCATGATCAGTCAAGCACAATCATCCTCAGCATTAGGCCAAGTCGTGGCAACGAGTCACCTAACAACTCATTATGACTGGGCACGAGTTGATAGGTCCCTCGTGGCCATGGATCATCACATCCTCCAGTGTACTTCATGGATGCTCACAGTGTCTTACGATGAATCATCACTTCACACGATGACTCGTTATGTCACTCGTTACCTTCACTAGATATTTCTTCAAATTTTCTCCTCCCAGTCCTTACTTTATTCCATTTTCTTCAAACTCATTCCAAAGAATCAAATACATAAAAATACATCGCTTTTAGACCTGAAAGCATCAAATCATGTACGTTAGCTATTTTCACAAATATATAACATAAACTCATGCAAACACACATAATTTGTCCTCAAAACATAGCAAAGTTTGGGAAAAATTATGTCTATGAAGTGTGTGAGTACGCTCTTCATCAGGAATAGAGAAGTAGCTTTAGTCAAAGTCTTGTGGAGAAATCAGCATGTAGAAGGAGCAACATGGGAAGCCGAAGAAAATATGATGGCAAGATACCCACACTTATTCCCTTCCAACTCTGTTTCAGTTTAAGGTATAAATTTTCTCCCTAAAAACTATATTCAGTTACATGTTCAATCCATATGTCCTAGTTTCATTCATGTTAATGAATGTGTGTATGATTCGTGAATTCATTTCAGTCATGTACTTTAGTTCGAAGGTAGTCATTCCGTTAGTTTTTAGCTTTCATGATAAGTATTTGAGTATAATGATTGAAATTCTCTACTTTATGTGTGTTTTCCAACGTTTGAGGATGAATTCTCCCAAGGGGAGATATTGTAATGCCCCGAAAACCCTAAGGTCAGACCAGGGAGTTGAAATGGAGAAAATAGGATTTTCTACACCAGGTCACAGAAGGAGTCATCCTGTGACCCATGGGGTAAGGCCACTAGTCGTGGAGTGACTCAATGGGAAGGGTCCAGACATGGTTGAAAAATTAGGAAATTGAGTGACCACGAGCCGTGTCAACACCATGAGTCGTTAGGTGAGTCGTGGCCAAGAATTGACTGAAAGTTGGAAAATTTGAGTAGTGCACTTAACAGGTCCTCACCACGACTCGTTTTGGACACCATGAGTCATGGTGTCGCATGTGGTGACCCCAGGTAATTTTCAGCAGTGAGAACTATGGGAGGTGACCCCGAGTCGTTGTCACCAGTAACTAATCGTCAAGTAGCCCGTGGTGACCCCTGAAGAGGAATTTTGGTTCAGTGGCAACGGAAGACGTCACAATTCGTTAGGTCTCCTGATGACTCGTGAAGTCAGTTGTTGGCAGGTTGGGAAATCTATAGAAAATTTCAAGTGCACATCACGATTGGGCACCACGAGTCATCCCTAACCTCACAACTCATGGAGTGCCTCGTGGGGACTGGCAGGGTCCTTTTTACTATGAATTTCCTAGGGAGTTTTACATAATTTCCAAAACTCTTAGACTCCAAACTATATCATTTTGGGTTTTAATCAGGGGTTTTAAAGGGGTAACCGACAGTTTATTTAATTTCTCACATCCCCTCAAAAGTTAGAATGTAGAATTCTCTCAGAAAGACTCAAAGCAGAAGCTAGGGAAATCGAATTCTCCTAAGATTTTTCAAGGAATTCTTTCATGGAATTCTAAGCCAGGTATGTGGGAATTTAACAAAGGAATAGTTCTTCCCTTGCATCCCAAAAATCTTCTCTATCTTCTCTATCATTTCTAGCCCTGAACTTTTGAGTGTGAATAAATGATATGTCAGACTTCATTTATAGCATGTGGAATATGGTCTATGTTGATTGTTGTCAAATTTTCACTACTTAGTTATCATGTTAATACTCATTCTTGTAAGAATGGTGTTGGCCCTAGATTTGAATTCAGTAAACAAGAATTTTGCTTGTTTGACTAGTTTCCTTGTGTCTTGATTTTATCAGTTAGGTTTCCCATATTACTAGAAAATGTTGAGAATTCAGTCAGATGTTTGTTATTCCAGTCTCAATCAATTATTAGAATATCCAGTATAATACAAAAATGTCAGCTGATCAGTTTAACTATAGTTAATCCTTGAGGTGTCTGTGATACATCCCAATTATTAGTATTAAACTCAGTATCAGATTTTACTGGTTCTCTAGGCGGTCATAATACTTTCAGATAAGAAGCTCTGATCAGCCTTAGGACCCCAGTTTAGATTACAGTTTGTCCTTTAGACTGTTACGACACTTCCAAATAAGTAGCTTTGACCAGTCTTAGAACGCCAGTACAGAATCCGATCCGATAAGACTCTCAGGGTACTTTCAGATAGGTATCCCTGACTTAGTCTTGGTCCCCATTTTCGATCTATTATCTTAGTAGTCAGTCTAGAACTATCCAATGGGAGTAGGTCTTAGTATCGAGCGGACCGGGGTTCCACCGCACCCAGGTTCCCAGAACTACGTTGCCACCGTAGGATATATTTTATTAGCCTCATGGCCTTGACCTATGATCACTCATTTCATGCCTTTATACCTTGGCAAGGTATATTGGGTCCTACCGATAGGGTGTGTACATCGTACTCCACGTCTAGCTCACGTGGTTATATGTCGATTATAGACTCTCCCATTAGTCAGTTCAGTTAAGTCTCAAATTAGCTCAGTCAGAACGACTCTAGACTACTCAGTTCAGATAAGTTCAGTACAGTACTTCATATTAGTATCTCAGGTTTAGGGCATTTATTTGACCATCAAACAGGGTCATTTTGAGCATTTCAACATATTCAGTTATTCAGTTTCACTATTTCAGTTGGTCATTGCATGTCTTTTCAGTTCAGTTATTTTATTATCCTTGTTATGGTTTCCCTCACTTACTATGTAAAATCAAAGTACTGACGCATACCTGTCATGCTGTATCATTTTATTATACAGCTGCAAGTTCTCAGTCCAGCCGCATTAGCAGATCTCGCTCAGAAGTTTTCAGCTACATCATCGGTGAGTCTCATCTTTCAAGGATAAGGATTATTTCTTTATAGTTATATTTTCTTTCAGGTAGGTATAGAGTTAGCTGGGGGCTTTTCCCAGCAACTCATCAGATAGATGGCTTCCAGACGCAGATAGAGTTTTCAGATTTATAGCTTTGTTTCAGTTGTATAAAACTTATGACTTAGTTCTTCCTCGTAACTGTTTTATTTTATTATTTTAAAGCTTCCATTATGTTTTTACTCAAAATGCAAGCATTATGATAGACCATGGGTTGACTTGGGGTTACTTTTGACTCCAAGCACCATGTCCCATCTAGGGTATAGACTCGGGGCGTGACACTAGTAGTTTTAGAGTCAGTCTCGAAATCATATTAGAATCCTTCTCAGTTTCAATTCTAGTCGATGATCTCAATTATAGCTCAACGAGTATCCAGAAATTTCCCTGTCACAATCCTTCAAAAAGTCACCTTAACAGTTTTAGTAGAGTTAGACATGATATAGTTTGATGTTATCTTTGTCATGGATTGATTGCATGCATGTTATGCCTCAGTAAATTGTAGAATCCGTGCGATTGAGTTTTGGTTTTCAGGTGAGCTAGTCTTAGAGTGGAAAGGTGGTTCAGTTGTGCTTGTAGGTCACTTTATTTCATATCTTAAGGACAGAAAGATGATCTCTAAGGGTCGCGTGTATCATCTATTTTGGTTTAAGATGCTATATCCGAGACCCCGACTCTCCAGTCAGTTTTGGTAATGTGTGAGTATCCTTATGTGTTCCCAGAAGATTTACTCTAAGTCCATCCTGAGTGAGAGATTGATTTTGGTATTGACCTTCTTCCTGATACACAACCTCTATCTATTCCTCCTTACATAATGGCTCTGGCTAAGCTAAAGGAGTTGAAAGAGCAGTTGACGGATCTATTTTACAAGGGTTACACCAAACCTAGCAAATTCCCATGGGGTACACCGGTTTTGTTTGTTTGAAAGAAAGATGGTTCTCTTCATATGTGTATCAACTATCGAAAGTTGAACAAGGTTACCATCAAGAACAAGTATTCTCTTCCTAGAATTGATGATTTGTTTTAGCAGTTCCAGGGTGCTAAGTACTTCTCAAAGATAGATCTCTGGTCCGTTATCACCAGCGCAGGGTTAGAGAGAGTGACACCCCAAAGACAGCCTTCAGTACTTGGTATGGTCACTCTGAGTTTGTGGTCATGTCTTTTGGACTAATGAATGCTCCTAAAGCTTTTATGGATTTGATGAACAGGGTGTTCAAGGAATATTTTGACATGTTCGTGATTGTTTTCATAGATGACATTCTCATATACTCTCGAAGTGAGGAGGAGCATGCCGCTAATTTGAGGATTGTGCTAAAGACTCTCAAGGATCCCCAATTATTTGCTAAATTCAGAAAGTGTGAGTTTTGGTTGAACTTAGTAGCATTTTTGGGACATGTGGTGTCAAGTGAGGGTGTCCAAGTGGACTCTCAAAAGATAGAAGCGGTAAAGAATTGGCATGGACCAATTAGTCCTTCAGACATCAGGTTTTTCTTGGGTGTAGTTTGCTATTATAGAAGGTTCGTTGAGGGATTTTCATCCATTGCAGCACCGTTGACATAGTTAACCCAGAAGAAAGTGAAATTTCAGTGGTTGGCTGCATTTGAGAAGTGTTTTCAATAGTTAAAGAGTCGACTCATTTCGGCCCCAGTGTTGGCCCTACACAAGGGAACAAATGGATTCGTGGTGTATTGTGATGGCTCTAGGGTTGGACATGGTTGTGTGTTGATGCAGCGTGGTAAAGCTATTGCATATGCCTCTGGAAAGCTCAAGACTCATGGAAGAATTATCTAACTCATGACCTAGAATTGGCAGTAGTGGTGTTTGCATTGAAGATTTGGAGGCACTATTTGTATGCAGCCCATGTGGATGCGGTTACGGACTACAAAAGTGTACGTATGCGTTTACCTAGAAGGACCTGAATTTGTGACAAAGTAGGTGGTTAGAGCTTTTGAAAGACAATGACATGAGTTTTCTTTATCATCTGAGCAAGGCCAATGTAGTGGTGGATGCTCTAAGTAGGCTATATATGGAGAGTGTTTCTCATGTGGAAGATGGAAGGAAAGAATTGGTGAAGGATGTGCATCAACTTGTACGATTAAAGGTTCACCTTTTTGACTCGACGTATAGAGGTTTCATTGTTCAGAATTCTAGTAAAGTTGAAAGAAGCGGTTCAAAATCAGAAGGTAGAGGTCTTCTCCTAAGGGGGAGATGGTGTGCTTTAATATCAGGGTCATTTATGTGTTCCAGATGTTGATGACTTGAGAGATCGGATGTTACATGAGGCTCATGGTTCCTTATATTCTATACATCCAGGTGCCACAAAGATGTGGCGTGACCTACAAGAATTCTATTGGTCGAATTGTATGAAGAAGGACATTGCAGAATTTGTGGCTAATTGTCCAAATTGTCAGCAAGTGAAAGTTAAGCATTAAATACTTGGAGGTGTGCTTCAAGAAATTAGTATCCTGACTTAGAAGTGGGAGGAAATCAATATGTACTTCATTACAGGGTTGCCTTATACTCATCGACAGTATGAATCTATTTGGGTGGTGGTAGACAGGTTGACTAAAGCAGCTCATTTTCTATAGGTCAAAACTACCGACTCAGAAGAGGACTAAGACAAATTATATATTCTAGAGTTAGTTCGGTTGCATGGAGTACCCTTTTCCATCATATCAAATATAGATACTTTGTTTACCTCCCAGTTTTGGAGGTTATTTAAGAAGGGACTTGGTACTCAGGTCAAGCATGGCATAGCTTTTCACCTGCAAACAGATGGTCAGGCTGAGTGGACCATTCAGACTCTTGAGGATATGTTAAGAGCATGTGTGATTGACTTTAAGGGTAGTTAGGATGATCATTTACCTCTCATCGAGTTTGCATATAGCAACAGCTACCATTCTAACACTCAAATGGCTCCGTTTGAGGACCTTATGGCTGGAGATGTAGATTGCCTATTGGTAGGTTCGACGTAGGTGAAACTACATTGATAGGGCCAGATTCAGTTCATGAGGCTATGATGTAAGTTCAACCTATAAGGGAAAGGCTGGAAACAACTCAGAGTCATCAAAAGTCCTAATTGGATGTGAGGGGGAGAGAACTTGAATTTGAAGTTGACGATTGGGTGTTTCTAAAGGTATCCCCCATGAAGGAAGTAGTAAGGTTTGGAAGGAAGTGGAAGATTTTTCCCCGATATGTTGGCCCATACAAGATTATGAGACATGTTGGCTAGATGGCCTATGAGTATGAGTTGCCCTCAGAGCTTGCTTCAGTACATCCAATTTTCCATGTTTTGCTCTTGAAGAAGCGCATTGGCGACCCGACTTTGGTTTATCCGGTGAAGAGCGTAGGTCTGAAGGATAGCCTTAGCTAGGAGGAGGTACCAGTTGAAATTCTTGATCGTCAGGATTAGTAGTTGAGGAACAAAGAGGTAGCTTCACTAAATAATTTTTGGAGGAATCAACTTGTTGAGAGAGCTACATGGGAAGTCAAAACAAATATGATTGCTAAATACCCGCATATTTTCCCTTCCAGCTCAGTTCCATCTTTAGGTATCAGTTTTCTCCCTAGAACTCTATATAGTTTCATATCTAGTTTGTGTATCCCAGGTTCTTTCATGTCAGTGCATGTATGCAAGACTTATGAATTAAGTTTAGTCATGTATTTCTGTTCGAAGTCAGACATTCCGTCAATTTTCAGCTTCATATGTTCATAATTCGGATGGCAGTTCCATTCCCTAGTTTTTAAGTATGTTTATCCACATTCAAGGACGAATGTTCCCAAAGGGGAGATATTGTAATACCCCGAAAGTCCCGAAGTTCAGACCCAAGGATTTAAGTGGAGAAAGAAGAAAAATATTTCCCAGGACACAGGACGAGGTGTCCAGTAACCTGTGAGGAGACTTCCCGAGTCGTGAAGTGACTGGTGAAGTGGAGGATGATTTGAGGGAACTCATGGTTAGGGGGTGACCACGGAAGGAAAACACGATTCATGATGTGACTCCATGAATCGTAAAGTTGGTCATGACCAAGAGCTGAGTTAAAGACCTGCATTTTACCAGTGTACTTCACGGTTTGAGCTTAACAACTCGTCCACTACCCCACGAGTCTTGATTTCACTCTTGAGGACTAGCAGTGTCCAAATTTTCTTTGTTTTAGTAAGGGTATTTTCATAATTCCTAAGCTCCAAGGTCCTAAACTATGTCGTTTTAAGCTCTGTTAGGAAGTATTTAAGTGCTTAACATATCCTAAGTTATTCCATCCCATGCATGCAAGATTAGAGTGCTCCATTGGAGATCAAGCTTGAGAATTCCCTTACTTCTTCCCCAAATCTCTTGGGCATTCAAGGAAGGGCGTGAAATAAGATTTACCCATGTATGTAGGGTTATGAATGAGAGTTTCTCTTAACTCTCATGCCCAAATCCCTTCTCAATTCATGTCTGCTATAGCCGACATGTTAGTTTCAACAGAATTTGGCAGCACCTCTTTATCAAGCATCTATGTGTCATTAATTATGTCTTGAATATTATTTGGTGGTTTCTTTATAGTATTATTGTCTTTTAGTGTATCCTCTGCTTGGTGCTTAATTTTCTTCTCATTCTTGCCTATAGCTTTCCTGTTACTCTTCCTATTGTGTGTCTTGCATTTTAACTAAATACACCCTCTATAGGCTGGGTAATTCTTGGTCCATATTAGCTGCTGACTGAGTAATTATTAGTGCAAGTTAGCTATATGCTTCACTAGTGCCTCCACTGCTAAACTGAACTGAATCAGAAGCTACTACTAATACTAGACCAGTCTTTATAAAGTATTGTTCAATGGTTTCTTTGCCAGTGTACTTGTCAATCTTAACCTCATATTAAGTGCTTTATTAAGACTAGGCAAAACTAGAACATAACTGTTATAAAGTACTATCTTAAAACCTAAAAGTAACTTGATTTAAGAGGAGAACAAAAAAGCGGTGTTTTTACATCCCAAACCTAGTACATCCAGCAACCTACTCATCTTACTTATAATACCCCGGGAACCAAAGGATTAGACCCAGGAGTCAAACGGGCAAAATCTGGGAAATGAGGCTTCAGTTGTAGGATGAGTCGTTTGACGACTCGGGAGGAGACCCCACGAGTCGCTGGGTGGCTCGTGGGAAGGCCTAGATGAGATGTAGGTTTGAGGTCCCCACGGGCGTGGGAATGACTCGTAGTCAGCCACCACGAGTTGTCTGGTTAACTGTGGGGTGAAGTTGAGAATTCAATGAGAGGATTGACTAGTGTACCTAACGGTAGGGACCCCACGAGTCATGGTCAGTCCCAATGACTCTAGAGGTGAGTCATGAGCAAGCAGATTGAATTTTAATTGAGAATGAGACAGTGTACATGATGGGAGGTGACTATGAGTCATGATCTTTAGGAACGATTCGTTAAGTCCCCCAATAAGAGCCCTTAGTGATCTGTTATGCAGTGTGTTTGATGAGCGACTCAACAAGTTGTTGCTCGTCCTGACGAGTCGTCAGGTCACCCGTTAGGGTCACCTGGCAGTTATTTTTCTACAAATTAGTAAGGGGCTTCTCATAATTTTCTAAGTTCCTAAGACTTATACTACGTCGTTTAAGGCTCGTTTTAGTGGGTTTTATGTTGAGGAAAACCTATTCTAAGTCATTCTTCCCATGCATGGACGTTGAAGATTTGAAGACAGGATTCAAGGCAAAATCTCAAGTTTTCCATTGGAATCTCAGCTTGCGCAATTAGAGGGTGTTAGAATTCACCATTCCAGGTATGTAAGGGTATGAGTGGGTGCCTCCTTCCACAGCCATGCCCAATTTCTATCAAATCATGATAAATTGTCTATGATCAAGTATGGGGTTTTCACCCAATTGTATGATTCTTCAATCTCTATACACGGGTATGATTAGATTATGTTTATATTGGTGAGTTGTGAAGCATGGGCAGATTTTAAATTTTTTTCAATCCAAATTGTAATTTCTAAATTATGAAATTGAATGCCCATGGATGAGAAGTTCATGAAAGAAGAGAATGATGTTGAATGGATGATGATGATGAGATTTGATGACGAAAAGTATGTTTCTAAAGCTATCCTGATTATGATGTTGATTTCAAAATGAATTGAGAGATCTAAGTTTGATAAATCTTTGGGAAATGCCCACATGTTGATTTAAAATAATTATTTTTCTTGAAATAAGCTTACCACATGATTTGGAGCGAAGTCTCCCAAATTTCATAAATTCTAGTTTGTGGTGTGTTTCGAAACAAGCTTCTAATATGTATGAATCCATAATTGAGATGTATGTCATTATGGATTTTTGTCAAAGGACAATGTTGAGCTTCATTTTCAAATGATGTCGAATCTCTGCATGATTTCATTAATGAGCTTTATCGGTATACAATGTTAAGCTTCATTTCATCCAATATTGAGCTATGCATGATTTCATATTGAGCTTCATCATTAGACTATGTTGAGCTTCGTCAATTGACAATGTTGAGCTTCATTATATATGATGTAGAGCATTGCATGTTTTTGGGAGAAGAGTCTAGCACCGAGCGGGTTAAGGGTCGATCACCCTATGCCATAGAACTACTTGCTAACGTAGGTTGATACTATTATATTATTGGGACCTCCCTTGTGAGCTATTCCCCAGCCGATTGGACCTTTGATCTTGATATCGATATCATGGTAGCGTCCTTAGCCCTGGCACGGTTTTGTACCCCACTTGAGTGTGATAGTCGGGACCACGTAAGCTCTATCATGGTATGTCGGTTAAGTGACGAGTCTCCCATTGTCTACATCATTCAAATTTTCATATTCATTACTCATGACGATTACTTTACGCATGCATGTTCTAAAAGCAAGGTTTGACACATTGTTCAGCTTTTCAATATATATGTTATGTTCCATCTTTGAGTCATTCGAATCTGTCATGATGTTATAAATCTATGCATGGTCATGTTATGATGAGATTATGATTTCAGAAAGAATGTATGTATGCCCTCCCTCTCATGTTGAAAGTATATGATATGCATGAAATGTTTTAATTGATTTACTTTTCTAAAGCGACTTTACTTACCTTCCGTACTCGGTACATTCCACGTACTGACCGTATACTTTCTATGTTGTATCGTTTGATGATACAGTACTCGGCTAGCAGCTCCAGCCCCGCTCTTAACCAGCTTTACAGAGTCCTTATCAGCTCGGGATTGGTGAGTCCTCATCTTTCAAGGACTAGACCCTCAATTTCAGTTTGTATTTCAGTTTCATGCTTTGTGGAGTTCGTTGGGGTCTTGGCCCATCAACTTGTCTGGACTTGAGGCTTTCAGAATTATGTATGTATAGCTTTGGATGTTGTTCTGATGTGCCATTGTATGAGACTTCCGCTAAGTTTATATTTATGTCTTCTTAATGATTATGAAATGAGTTAGGTGAATGCTTATGCCATGGGTCGACTTGGTGTCTCTCGGGGTCCCTTGTACCGTGTCTACGATCAAGGTCCCCGTTCGGGTCGTGACATTACAACTTGCAGCCATCGTACAAGCTTAGGATAAGTACTTCAAACTGTTTAGCCAACATCCAGTATTGTGCTCTTGTAGAAAACTGTCTGTGGAATAAGTATCTATGGTTATACTTCAACTATGATTTACTGAGATATGAAAGGTGTAGTCCAGTCACTAAGCACTCCCATCTTCATCTCACAGACGCGCAAAAGAAAGTGAAAGTATTGAGATGTAGAAGAGGGAAACCAGGTAGCTGCCTTATAAACCACCAATACAAATATGTATGTTGCTCGTATGATGTAACATATATAAACTTGATAATAAAAATTTGATTCAAATAGGGCAATACTATTTGCTGGTTATAATCCTTCCATTGATTTTAGAAGCTATAGGATTAATATAAAAAAGTGAATGATTTATATTACTACTCCAAACGATAACCACAGAGCTGCAGGAAGGTATATAAAAAATAATTATATGGACATTTAGTAATTCACTGCTACAAACCTCTTTATCTTATCTTTATTTCTCCTGAATGTCCAACTTGTCTAGCAACTTAATTGTTTTCTTGTTGTATGTTAATTCCTTTCATGATTGCATGATGAGAAACAATGAGGTTGTGTGCCTATGAATGTTTTATTCTTACTAATCACAGAAAATAAATGTGCCCTTCTTTTCTTGTTGTTTTGGATCATTGACCAGTATT
Source organism: Datura stramonium (assembly GCA_018107945.1). NCBI lineage: Eukaryota > Viridiplantae > Streptophyta > Magnoliopsida > Solanales > Solanaceae > Datura > Datura stramonium. The sequence continues at coordinate 405,879 of JACEIK010000089.1, read as the reverse complement.
TATAAAGGTATTGTTCAGTGGTTTCTTGGCCAGTGTACTTGTCAATCATAACCTCATATTAAGTGCTTTCTTAAAACTAGACAGAACATGAACATAGTTGTTATAATGTACTATCTTGGCACCTAAAAGTAACTTGATTTAAGAGAAGCAAAAAAAATAGCAGTGTTTGACATCCCAAACCTAGTACATCTAACAACCTACTCATCTTACTACTTGTAGCCATCATACAAGCTTAGGATAAGTAGTTTAAACTGTTTAGCCAACATCCAGTATTCTTCTCTTGTAGCAAACTGTCTGTGGAATAAATATCTATGGTTATACATCAACTATGATTTATTGAGCTATGAAAGTTGGTGTAGTCCAATCATTAAGCACTCACATTCTCAGCTCACAGACATACAAAAGAAAATGAAAGTAGTGAGATGCAGAGGAGGGAAACCAAGTATCAGCCGTATAAACTACCAGTACATATATGTATGTTGCTTGTTTGATGTAACGTATATGAACTTGATAATGATAATTGGATTCAAACAACATAATAGTATTTGCTTGTTTTATTCCTTCCATTGTATTTAGATGCTACAAGATTAATATAAAAAAGAGAATGATTTGTTTTACTGCTCCAAAAGATAACCACAAAGCTGCAAGAAGGTATATGAAATATAATTATATGGATATTTAGTAGTTCACTGCTACAGACCTCTTTTTCTTATCTTTAATTCTCCTGAATGTCCAACTTGTCTAGCTGCTTAATTATTCTGTTGCTGTCTATTTATACCTTGCATGCTCACATGATGAGAAACAATGAGGTTGTGTGTCTATGACCGTGCTTTGTTCTTACTAATCACAGAAAATGAATGTGCCTTTTTTTTCTTGTTGTTTTGGATCACTGGACAGTCTTTATAAAGGTATTGTTCAGTGGTTTCTTGGCCAGTGTACTTGCCAATCTTAACCTCATATTAATTTCTTTATTAAAACTAGGAAAAACAAGAACATAGCTATTATAAATTACTACCTTGGCACATAAAAATTAATTTAAGAGAAGCAACAAAGTATTTTTCTGTGGCTTCTTGGCCAGTTTACTTCATCTGCCCAACATAAGGCATTGAGATAATATATGATCAATGATTTCCTCCTCTATCTCACATAAATGACTTAACAGATCATCTATACTTTTTAGCTTAGTCAATCTATCTTTAATAAGCAGTCTACTGCTAGTCCATATCTAATATAAATCACCATTTAGGTTCTCCCATGTTATTACAAATCAACTTTCACCTTTTGAAAACTTGTTGAATGATCTTTATCTTGTTGGGTAAACTTACAACTACTCTACATTTTTTATATTAGGTTGATATGAATCCATCAAAATTTCAGAACTCTAGAATGGGATCAACTTTTAAGACTAACAAGCATGCATACATTCCACCTTGTGCCTTAGCATGGGGATGAGGAAAAAGCTTAAAAGCTTTGGGTTCCGCAAGAGTAAGGGCTGAACAAAGAACTCCAATTGTCCAAAGTAAAAACTTTTATCCATCAACATCTTATTTAAATGATCCAATATAGAATTCCAATATCCTTGGACCTCCTGGTTTTGACCCAATTGAAGATTACGTTCCCCTCTCTCTGGAAGTTGAAGTGATGCGAGCTACTAGACAAATGAAATAGGTATTTTTATTGTCTCAAATTATATCTATTTTGTTGCTAGTGTAATAAAACTCTTTTTCATGTCTTACTTAAATTTATTTTCAGGTGCACTTGATTCTGAAAAGACTTAAAGAGTGAGAGGTACGAACATTTGTAAAATGTTGCACGACTCAAACCCGGAGAAAAGTTAAGTGTCAGCTTTTACAAAAATTTAGTTGTCGGGAAGCATCAAGCCTCATTTGTGAGACACTTGGGTATTTTAGTTCATGATCATAATATGTATCCACTGCGGGTACATTCATGGGAGGACATCAAAGAAGATAAGCTAGAACACATGTGGGATGTTGTTACAGTAAGGATTTAGAGAATTACATTCTTAATGTTTATCGAAACGAATGATAGCGATTTATTGACTATTTAGTTCTGTACATAAAGTGAAGTTGTATGATACACATAGTTATTTACTATTTGAGATAGATGTCGATGCTGAGAAGGTGTATACAAGTAAGGAGGTTAAGCACAATGCAGTTTCAGAGTTAAGGTGTATTGGACCACACTCGAAGCATTTTTCGACATTAAGTTTGGTCGACAACCGAGAAATAGAGTCTTCCAAGCTTATAGAGAAATTTCTAGGGAAGTACCAAGCCCCGTATATTTTGAAATTTGCTGACTCGGAGAGACAAAATGACTTCGCTTACTTAAGGGCCAACAAGTTCAAACGGCAACAGTTACTGCTTCGTCCTTATAATTTTTCACCACCACCCCGGGAGCATAAGAGAAAATTAGAGAAGAAATTAGGGGTGAGATTCATATCCTCAAGCTGGAGGAAAAAGTGGTGAAACTTGATACGTCGTGCCGCGACGTAAAATTAGGCGCTGCTTGGGAGGCAACCCAAGGGTACCATGGGTA
>JACEIK010000089.1:370991-384482 GCA_018107945.1 Datura stramonium | reverse complement strand
ATATCTGAACTATTATGTATTTTTTTTTGTACTTTAACTATCATAAACTATTTATCAAAACACCCCTCATAACTATCAGTTGTTCTCTTTTCCTACCCGAATGATGGTGATATTTTAGGTAGGAGAAAAGGGAACAACTGATAGTTGAGGTCGTGTGTTTCGATAAACATTTGGTGATAGTTCAGATAGGAAACTTGCACACCTAATAGTTCAGGTATAAAACTTGAAAAATCAAAGTTACTTTTTTCAGAAATTTTAATAATTCAATTGATTGACTATCTGGACTTTCACATTAATCGCGAAGATTTCATTTCCTACGTTGTAATTCTATATATTTTTATATTTTTTTTGTAATGATATCTCCAAAGTTATCCTAAGTACTTCCCGTTTTATATTACCACACATTTTGAGAGAGAGAGACAAAGTTTGTTTCAGACTTTTATGTCACTCCAATATATATATAGTAAAAATATTAATTTTTATGCATATATATAGATATTGAATTTTCTCTATTAATTTTTATGCATATATATGATATTGAATTTTCTGTTTCTTCGTAATTTAATTTTATCTATATATTTTTTTAATGATAATTTATAGTGTTTTTTTTTATTTTTTTAGAATTTTTAATTTTATGGTTTTTTTTTTGTTTTAATGAATTTTTGGACTTTATTAGGAATGAAAACTTTTGCCTTTATTTTGATTGTCTTATGTGTAAAGTGACAAGTTATTCCAATAAAAAGAATAAAGTGTTATGAAATAATAAAGAAAGAACAAGAATATTGTAGAGAAAGAGAGAAGCGTGAGAAATTCCTTATTTCTCTTGATGGGATCAAAATACAATGAATGAAAAACCCTTCATTTATAGGGGAAAACTTACTTGGTAACAAAGTTACAAACCCTAACTTTCCTTCTAAGAAATAGAATTCACCATAAATAGAAAATATATTTATAACACTCCCCCTTGGATGTCTATTTGATAGATAATGTGCCTCGATAAAACTTTACTAGAAAACCAGCTGAAAAAATCTAGTGAAGGAAAAAAAGAGTAATGACATATCTAATAATACGCATTTTGGCTGCCTCATTAAAACCTTACAAGGAAAACCCAGTGGACAAAACCTGCAAGGAAAAGAGTACACAACGCAGATTAACTCCCCTAATGAGAACATCCTTGAATCTTTGCATCCGATCTTTGTGCACCATCTTTTTGAAAGTTGCAGCTGGTAGAGATTTGATGAATAAGCCAGCCACATTGTCACTTGCAACGAATCTGTTGCACACTGATATCACCATTCTTTGGAGCCTGGTGTGTAGAAAACTTTGGCGAGATGTGCTTCGTTCTATCTCCTTTTATGAATCCTCCCTTTAGTTGTGCTATGCATGCAACATTATCTTCATACACAATTGTAGGTACTTTGTCACTGCTAACCACATTCTTCTAATGAGATGTATCATGGACCTCAACCACACACATTCTCGGCTTGCTTCATGAATAGCTATTATCTCAGCATGATTTGGATGAAGTAGTTGCGAGAGACTTCTTTGTAGATTCCGATATTGTAGTACTCTCCACATATGAACACGTAGCCAATTTGAGATGGAGCTTTGTGTGGCCGATAAATACCCAGCATCGGCATAGCCAACAAGATCGGGACTGCAATTATTAGAATAAAATAAGCCCATATCGGTAGTCCTTTTTAGATACCGCATTATGTGTTTTATCCCATTCCAATGCCTCCTAGTAGGGAGCAGAACTATACCTTTGCTAACAAATTAACCGAAAAGGCTATATCAGACCTGTAGTGTTAGCAGAAGATACATTAGTGCACCAATTGCACTAAGATATGGTACTTTAGACTAAGAAGCTTTCATCCTTTCTTGGAGGTCGGAACTGATCCTTATTCTCCATCAAGTGATCGAACAACCATAGGAGTACTTAATGGATGTGCGCCATCCATATAAAATCTTTTCAACACTTTTTTTGTATAGGCAGATTGATGAATAAAGACACCATTTTTCAAATGTTCAATTTTCAAACCAAGACATATACCATTCTTAAGGTCTTTCTATCTCAAATTCCTTCTTTAAATAATCAATTGCCTTTCAAAGCTCTATTGGAGTTCCAATAAGGTTTATGTCATCTACATAAACAGCAAGTATGCACAAACTCCATGTTGCTTTCATAAAACACATGACTTTCATCATTTATATAACCTTCCTTTGATAATATTCACTAAGACGGTTATACCACATGTGCGTCCGTATTGCTTCAAACCATACAATGATCTTGCAACTAATGAAATATATTTTCTGAGACTTTGAATGATATGCTTCAGACATTTTAAATCCTTCAGGGATTTTCATACAAATTTTGTCAAGTGATAACATTCATTAGTATTTAAATACGTGACATCTTCTAGTGTCAAGATTACAGTCCAATAAGTTTACGCTATCAATACGCATCATTTCACTTGATAACTATTTCTACATCAACATGCTTTAATAGATGTGAATTCAGAACTACGATCTTTTACAATATTGCGCGCTATATTGTATTAAAGGTAATGCTGACGATCATTTTGATATTAGTTCCAATACCAAGACATAACTTATTGAGATCTCTTTCATTTTTCGTCATTTTCAGGTACCCGAACCTTTGCCAAGGTTTTATGAAGTGTTATGTCGTGGTGCTTTCTAAAGCACTTGCCTCATCATGACCATCTAATTATTTGCTCCCTTCCTTTTTCAAGGAGTTCTATATTTGGAACTCCGGCTTTTGGCTCATCACGCCTGTGCTGCCACAGACCATGTCCTTTAAGGACCTTTCATTGGAGCATTTGCAACTGAACAGGCCAGAGTTAGCAAATTATATCTGGCAATTGATTTGCAATATTTGTGGTGATTAATCTTTGTACTTTTTGCTCACAAATAGAAGCACGTGGATCAAGATGAGACAGTGATGGATTTTTCCACAAAATTTGTCTTTTGATTTCACAATTTTCTCCCCCTAATTTTGGGAAAATTATCTCATCAAACCGACAATCTGCAAATCGAGCAGTAAACATATCTCCAGTTAATGGTTTAAGGTAGCGAATAATGGAGGGCGATTCAAAACCCAACATAAATTCCTAACCTTCTTTGGGGACCCATTTTTGTGCGATGTGGTGGTGGTACAGGCACATATACAAAGACATCCAATAATTCTCGTGATGAGAAATATTAGGTTCTTGACCCAAAACCAATTGTAACGGAGAAAATTATGACATTTGTCGTTCGACGAACAAGCGTTGCAGCATGCAGAATCGCATGACCCAAACAGAAGGGCAACCTAGTTTTCATGAGCAATGGCCTTGCTAATTGCACAATATGACTCGGCAAGGCCATTTTGAGTGTGAACATGAGCTACAGGATGTTCAATTTTTATCCCAATTGATAAGCAATAATCATTAAATGCTTGGGATGAAAACTCTGCAGCATTATCAAGGAGAATGGACTTAATTTGATTATCGTGAAATTGTGCCCGTAACGTATTATTTGTGCCAATAATTTTGGTGAAACGCCAGGTTGTGGAGATGACAATAGGCACTCATGAGACCATCTAGGAGGAAGCATTCTATTAGGACCATGAAGCCCAAACGACTCCACTAGGTGGTGGATAGGTCCATGATATCCCCATGTATGTGCTTCAAGAATGTGGACTTCCAATCTTCAACCTTTGTTGGGTGATGGTCTCACAATTAACTTGCCTTGATAACAAGCACACAAGAAAATTCACCATTTGAAGGAATCTTCAAGTCTTTTAATGGATGCCCATTTGAATTTTCTATAATTCGTCTCATCATTATAGATCCAGAACGTCCCAGACGATCATGCCAAAGTACAAAAGTATTGGAATTAGTAAACTTCTGGTTTACTATAGAATGTGCCTCAATTGCACTAATCTTTGTCCAATACAAGCCAGAAGATAAAGCAGGGAACTTTGTTGGCTTGATGCATTCAAGTGTTGCTATATGTTAAATAAACATATCTCATACCAAATTTTATTTGGGAGTTTTATTCTCATAACCAATGATTTAGATATAATTGGAGGCATACAATTTTGCTAAACCAACATATATAAGGAATCAGCAATATCAACATGATTTTATATTCTTAGAACATGCTCTTAATTTCTACAATTCGAGCAGCAACCTTACAAAAATCAATTGCAAGTTGATATCAAAACACATGTGACCATTCATAGATGGTCTATTAGCAAATACACATAGTAGGTGAATGGGCCCATATTCAGTCTTTATAAGTCTCCAAAATTTCACGGAATATAATTCCAATCTTAGCTGATCAAGATCATTCTATCACGAGAACAAGCAACACCAGAGAATTCTTGAAGAATCTTTTATTTCTTCAACATATAGCCTCGTGAATTCTCAATTATTTTTGCATCACATTTGAACCGAGATGGCCAACCGATTATGCCAACTTATTTTAGTAAACTTCTAATTTACTTTCTATTTCATCATCATACCCATAATTATATGTACTACAAATAAAAACCGGCGGGTAATCTTTACATAAATATTTATAACCCGTTTCAATTGTAGTACATTGAAGATATTAGATCTTCCCATAATTTATAGGTCTCATATTTTTTTTCAACACCTTGAAACATATAAGTTTCTTTTGAGACTTACTACAACAATTTTATCTTCTACAGGTAGTAATACATTAGCTCTTCCTGAGCTCTCAATTACCTTGTATACTGCATCACATATTCAATCATATCAACATCATTTATAGTTTCTCCACATAGTTTCAACTTAGAAACAATTTTGAATGTTGATGAGCTATACTAATGAACAGACTTATAGTCTTGATGAATCCAATCATATCGCGTTTTGGGTGGATGAACATCTTCAAGTGGTCATACCTTCTTTTAGGCTATTCACAAAAACAAGTGGATCCTTAATCATGAGAGATTCAATTTTAAGAATTTCTGGCCAAGACGACGCAAGAATATCATAGCCTTAGCACTATTGATTTGATGCTTTGTTGTCACTTTTAATGGTGTCTTTAAGACCCATTGCATCCATTAAGGGATTTTCATGCTTCTTTGTTTTCACTTTTAATGTGGTGTCTCCAAGACCCATTGCATCCGAAGTATGTTTTTGATGCTTTGCTTTCACTTTTAATGGTGTCTCCAAGACCCATTGCATCCATATGGATTTTTGATGCTTTATTTTTTACTTTTAATTGTGTCTCCAAGACCCATTGCATCCATATGGATTTCTCAAAGATCCAACACCCATGAAAGGTAGTTCTTGCCCGAACTTTGAAGGGCAACGAAATCAAATTTTGTAAGATGAGTCATATTAAAAGAAAGAAAAAAAAATACATTGGCCTTCAAATTTTGAGATAGTAGAGTCGTAGAGCAACAATATCACTAAAGGAATATTTACTCCGTGGTTAAGTAATACATCTTTGAAAAAAATTTAATTTTTTCTACCTAGATCTTTCAAAGTGAGTGCTCAAGGCAGAGACTCGTGCTGATAACGTGTTATGAAATAATAAAGAAAGAACAAGAATATGTAGAGAAAGAGAGAAGGAGAGAAGTTCTTATTTCTCTTGATGGGATCAAAATACAATGAATGAAAAATCCCTTCATTTATAGGGGAAAACTTACTTGGTAACAAAGTTACAAACCCTAACTTTCCTTCTAAGAAATAGACATTCACCATAAATAGAAAATATATTTATAATATAAAGTCTAATTTGTTGAATTTGCTTGAAATAATTGAATTTGTATAGAATTAAGATGCTCAAAAATTTAAGACTTTTGTTTAGATTAAATTAATAAATGTAAAAAAATTATATTAATTTTTTTAATTTTTTTAACTTTTTATTTTTGTTTAAAATAAATTAATTGTATATTTTTATTTTTTTAAAATATATAATTTGATTCACTTTTATGTAAATTATAATGATTATTCGCACAAATATTCTTATTTGAAATGGTCTTTATTTTGGGTTTTTCTTCTTTTTAAATAGCTTTAGGTCCAAAGGGTCGCATTTTCATTTTTTTTTTTTTTTAGATTCTGGTCTTTAATTTTTGCTCTTTCGCATTTGTTGTAACAAAAGTGTGAAAATGTTCCCTGACAGCGGAAAAAAAGTACGCTAGGTAAAAGAATTTTCTTATGCATAAGTTTTTTGACACAAGTTATTCTAAGTTCAATGGTACAAGTTATGCCCAAAGCATAAGTTCGGTAGCATAGGTTGTCCAGGCAACAAAATTATTCCCCATAGCATAGGTTCACACAAGTTATGCCCTACATAAATTCGCAGCATGAACTTGTTCTTGGGGAAGAAGTTCGGTACTATGAACTTGTGCATTAGAACAGAAATTTAATAGCATGAACTTGTGTCTTGGGGGTAGAAGTTCAATAGCATAAACTTGCGGCTTGAACATAAGCTCGTGAGGCATGAACTTGTGCCTTGGGGCATTAGTTCAGTATCATGAACTAGTATCTTATAGGACATACATGTGTCCGACGATTTTTTTTTAAAAATATTTTTATTTTTTTTGTTTTTTTAATTAATTAAATAACACTTAACTTATGCTTCAAGAAAAAATTTCTAAAAAGGTTTGCCTAGCGAACTAAGTTATAATTAAGAGTACTTGATCATAAATTTTCATTAAATGAAGCAGTAAGGGCAAAAATTAAATACCACCAATTTGAGGGACAAAAAATACAGATCACCCCGAAATTGAGATAATCCACGCAAAACTTGGAATTGAAACTTACTATTTATCTCTTAACCTAATAACTCAAAAATACTGATCTCTTCTTCCGCATTCTATTTTTCTTCTATGGAAAACTGAAATAAAAAGAGGTGTGGTTGTAAAAGCTAAAAGAGAGAAAGTAAATGCGCTTTGAAGACATTTTTGGTTTCCTTTCTATTCTCTTAGGCCTATGGAAAAAAACTTTTGCGGTGGATGTGGCTTGCAGAAACTTCATAGCTATTATTACTGTTGAAATTCGAAGTTTCAAAGTTTAAAATGTGAATCTCCACAAATAAGCTTTGTTTTTGGTGGGTATTGTTGCAAAGATCGTAGTACGACAAGGAGAGTAAATCTTAAATTTAGTGTTATTTACGTAATTTTTTTTGAGGTATTTTTAAACGGATCTGGTACTTGAATTTAAAGAAAAAAACAAAGTTAATTTTTGCATAAGTTAATATTAGTGTATAATAACCTCTCATAATTTTACATATGGAATGCTAAATATTGTTATAAAAGTTTTATTGTATAATATTATATATCAAATGTATAATATTACATACTAAATTTAAAAACCAATATTATAAAAAATAATAAGCTATGCAACTGAAAACTTAAAATTTAACGACATAAGTGCATGTAGTATTGTGGGTTAATTATTTTTCACAATTATCCTAAAAATTGTATCCTCTAATCATATATTTAGTAACATATATTATGGATTTAATCCTATTCATCCTTAAACTTTATATAAAAGCATTATTATTATTATTATTATTATTATTATTATTATTATTATTATTATTATTATTATTACTAAGAGCTCTTTTAGTAGATATCAATTATTGATGTTTCAATTGTTGAATTTAAGAAGATAATTCATATACTAATATTATACGGATTATGGTTCTAATATGATCTCTTACAATTTTGTTGATTCATTAATTGTTGAGTAGTATTTACTATAATTTTTTAATTATTTATTTATTAGTGGTAAATTTAATTGAAGATAATTTTATTTTCTGAAGAAGGTTAAAAAAAAATTATTCAACTGTCTTCCACTTTTAGAATAGTATGATATTTGTTAAATTATTGCTTGGAGTTGTTTTGTTTCAAGAGAACATAACTTTTTCACATTTAATATAGAAAGCAATATATAATTTCTGCATTTCTATGAAAATAATCAAAATATTCTCGCATGGAACACACGTAAAACTCATGGCCCGTGAGACTAGTATGTTATTTATATAATCGATTATTGATAAATAATGTAAACGAGCAAAAATCATATATATTGACAACTGACACATACGTGAATATCAAACTTATTATAAAAATAAATTTAGATATTTATATGAATATAAATCATTTCATACAAGATTAAAAAGAAAAATTAAAGTTAAATTATTTCTAAAATGATATTTATTTTAAACAGATTTTTAAAAAAGTACGTCATATAAATTAAAACGATAAAAATATTTTTTGAGGAAATTTTAAACTATTCACCAGGAACGTACATTAGCGGAACAAGCCCCTCATGCATTATATATACGTCCATCTATATTTTGTCAATTTTAAGTCCTACACTTCTTTCTTAAAAATATTCCACCATAATATTAATTAAAGATGTAGGACTAATATTTAAAGACAATTTTATAATGTCCCAAAGCCTGATATTGGGATGTATATGATTTAAAAATTTAAATTTTATAAATTTAATTTTTAAGGTTTTTAGCTTTGTTATGAGTTAATATTTACTTTCTTCGTCTTTTTTATTTGGCTATTATATTGAAAATAGTATTTATTTTTATTTATTCACTTTAAAAATTAAGAGATAATTTATTATTTAGTTTCTAATTTATTTTGATGATTACTATACACCTGCTTTGGCACACACTTTCCAACGCTGCGTTGTCGCGACCACACTCACTGCACTTTGCTGCGCCGGTAGCCTCGACTGAAAGATATTGCGGGGGATCAACCTCGGGTCATCCGTGGATAACCACCCTCCAAACCAACTGAGTCATCCCGAAGGACCATTTTACAAATGTTGAATCCCACTTATAAGTGTAAAAAGCCACAAAGGCATACTCTTTTATTTAAAAATTAATTTATTTTAAGGGTAGTGTTGAAATATTGCAAAGTCTTTCTATATTTCTTAAACTCCTTGCTCAGTCAAACTACATTCACATAAATTAAACTGAAAGAAATAATAAAATTGTCACTTTATTTTATTATTCCTTGAAGATGTGTCAAATCAATACTGGACAAGTAAAATTAGACGAAAAAAGTACCATTTATCGTATATCTCGCTTTAAAAATACTAAATTAAGAAGAACTCGATACTAACTATCTAGACAAGCTCTACATAATAAATCTAAAACAAAATTTTGAGTCATCACCACATATAAGATGGCGAAATTTTAGCCACTAGCACATGGCGATGAGATGCGAAATCTTAGCCACAAAAGACATGGCCATAGCCCATAAGATGCCTAAAACCAACTTCATAATGGGCTGTAAATAAAGAATTACTATCACCTAAGTCATTATATTTATCTGAATTATCACGTGTAAATATTTTTTTCACATTAATAATTTTTTTAATATAATATCTTAAGATTAAATGATGTTCGGACTAATAATATGCTTCGTCCTTTCAAGAAACATTTGATTCTTATTAGTAAGATGAATGACATTCTGACTATCATAAAGTATTTTTTAAAAAAATAGTTGATCTAAAACTGCTTATCAAGCCTTATAGATAAATAACCTCTTCATTTCTTTTGTAATCGTCATATACCAATCACTTGACTTATATAAGTTTGTTCTTCAACTCATCATGCAAGAACGTACTTTCACATCTGACTCATTTAACTCTAAGTCATGAAGAGTCATCAAAGCTAGTAAGTCGACCTTGATGGAACTATGCTTCACCATTGAAAAGAACACTTCATTATAACCTATTTCCTCCGTATGTATAAAATCTTTAGCCACTAACCTTGCCTTGTTTAAGTGCTTCAAATTTTAAAATTGCCCTTATTTTTTTTTGGGAAATCCATTTACAGTTTACAATTTTTTGTTCCTTATGCAATGGAACAAGCTTCATGTAGTCTGAAATTTTTTTTCCAGAAAATAATAATTTTATTTTTCAAGTTTTAACACTCAAATCTACTCTAAATAAGTTCAAATTCAAAATATAAGTTTTACGTATCATAAAAGAATAAATCACAACTATCAATTTATCAAATAACAATAAATTTAGCAAAACTATTTAGCGTTCTTATTTTTCACGGCGATTGCACTCAGTCATACGTCACTAAAACACATGTTAAAATTGACTAAAATTTCAAGTGTGTGCCTCCGAATGCGAAAACAGAAACAGAAGAAGCCAAAAAAAAACATAGCTTTCACCTAAAAAAAAATTAATTATTAGGTATGCATGAAAATAATTATTTACATATAACAAATATTATTTAAATAGAATAGAAAAATTAGAACATATCCAAATCTTTACATCTCATACCTTATAGTCTGTTAGGTGCACCAAAAACAATAACAGAGGAATTAATTTAGAAAATAAGAGAAAAATAAAAATAAAAGAACTAAAAAATTTTAAATCAAAAAAGATAAATAATTTTTTGAATTTATTATATAAATAAGAGGTATCACATCATTTTCTTTGGTATAATTATATAATAAAATGATGGATGAATGACTGATTTGAATTATACTTGAGCACTATAGCCCTTTACCACACAATAATATATATTTTCATAAACTCATTCAAAAGCTATGAATAATAATTTCTAAGAAAAAAAAAAAGAATCAATAACACATAGTAATTCCTCAAAATTTACCGTATTTGTTTCATTACTCAAATAGTGCAATCATGTACGTGCTTCAAAACACGAATTACTATGTAATATAAATTAACAGTCTATGAATCGTACTCATTGTAAAAGATCATTTCAAATGTTCTGTTCGAGATCGCTTCATTCACATAAGAAGAAGAGAGTTTTTGTATAGAGAGAAAGTGAGAGGGTGCGCGTTTTTTTCTTATTTATTATTCTTCCTAAAAAGAACGTACACTTTTATAACGAGAAGTTCTAACATTAGACTTTTCTAAAGAGACACATGTACTCTCCAAAGAGTTTTTCAACTGTTGTCTCTTTTTTCTCTTTTGATAACTCTAGGTTGAACCACATGGGTGTACTGAATCCGAGTTCCTTCAAGATATTCAATAGAGAGCTCCTTGATCGACTCATGCACCTATATATTCCTTCCAATCCATTTTCAAAGTTGTCTAGGTGAGCCTCAAATGGTTCTAACTCTGCTCTAAATCCATCTTTTTCTTCACCACCTTCGCATGCTAGTCTTCCCTTGTTTTTGACCACACCGCGGTTCAATGACCATTTAGACAACTTCGGCTTCAAAAGTGGGACGGATAAGAATGATAAGAACATTTGGAACATGGAAATGCGCATCGCGTTAGCTTCCTTAAGTGTTTTAATCATATCTACTGTGTCTTGATCTGCATCTTTGGGGACGAACGAACGTTCAGTCTCCTGATCCATCTGCTTTAAGACCCCGACTAATCGTTTAGCTTCCTTCTTAATCTTCTTGCTGAAGGAGTTGAATTTTGTCATGCTGGTTTCCGTTGTTGAATAATCTTTTTTTTCCTCTTGAGAGATGATCAAGATCTCGAACATTTTCTTTATATTGCAAAGACTAGTTCCCTTGTGGTGCCACACAGATCAAGAAGCCTCAATGGATTTATCTATTTAGTCCTTCAACCATTTTCCCAAGACGATATTGGGAAAATGCTTGAAGGGTTTGAGGTAGGTTAAGTAAAACATTCACGCACTTGTATAACTCCTCTAAAACCAAGCAACCATTGTACATAACTCCTGGCTGAAGACGCTGCTGATACTTCCAACGATTTGAGATTGTTGATTGCCTCTTTAAGTTTTTTCCTCGTGGTTTGGTGTGAACATCCGGTCATACCGACAGATCGAACGTGCTGGAATGTGATCTTCCAAGTAAAACTAATTGATCTAAAATGGTTGGATTTTGAAGTAGTAGTAATAGTAGGCATTCTGTAGTTCAATTTTTCTTGAAAGGAAATAATTATATTTGTGATGGTGACAAATAACACAGACACTAGAAATTGTCATTTATAAGATTAGAACCACCCCACCCCACCCCACCCAAAAAAATTAAAAATAAAAGGTGTTTTGGGAATAAGAATCTTGTCAATATTGCATATGAGAGTAACATGAGGCATTTCTTGGAATTTGGTAAGGTGTTACATATTTGGCCAACAAAAGTGTATAATAATTGTCATTAAATTTTGTAACATGGGGTTACTGAGGTGTTGTGAGCTGGAGGGAGCGGAACAGAAGGATAATTATAAAATCATAAATTAATATTAATTTTTTTAGAAAAAAAAATTAACGCGTAAATTATTTTTTTTTGGTTGGTTTTTTGTTTTTTTTAATATTATTATTTTTGCATGTATAGATGGTTGTTCATGTGTATTTTCTGATTTTGCTTGTAATTTTGTGGTTAGATCAAACCAATTACTATGAGTAAACATGATGGTGCCAGTTACTCCTGGGGCGGATTAGTTGCGAACTCAGAAATTTCATTAAGAGTATTTGAGATTTACTAAATATATTTAATTTTTTTAATTTATATATTAAAATTTTTTTAATTAATTTTAAACTTAATGGCCGAAAAATTACGTGAAGTTCTACCTTAAGATTAATATTATCACTATTATAAATTTTATTAAATATTTACTGGTAATATCAATAATATAATTTACAATAATATTAAAAATATAAAATTAAAAAAACAAAAAAAACATGTAATTTAATTAAAATACAATATTCTAATAAATTATCATTAATTATGTTAGGGATGACACCCACGTATCTTTTTAATTTTGAATTATAATCCAACTTTATCAATTTCTTTCATTTTTACTCTTTTTTCAAGAAGAGTATATAGATGTGTTTTATATTTTTATAATATTTTTTACATATATTGAAGAGTTTGTATGAAATATCATGGAAATAGGAGTTTGTTATAACATAAAAGATTATGAATGGATGAAGATAAAGTAGTAATTTAGGTATTAATTAAGAAATTCTACATTTTGTATAACAAACATATTTACTCTGTTTTATATTATTTTAGTAATGAAAATATGGTAGTTTTGGCAAAAATAAAATTAATGGTATTATAAGTAATTAATTGGATAATGTTGTGTGTCCATGTAGAGAAAAGTCATTTAGGATAAGGAGAGAGGAAGAAGTTGTATTATTTAAAGTCGAGGAAAAAGTTTAATTTTTATAGTAAAATGATGAGCGTAAATAATCTGTACATACTTTCTCCGTTTCAATTTGTTCGTCTGGTTTTGACTTGATACGGAGTTTATGAAATTTTTCTGATTTTGATTTGTTATGGAGTTTATGAAAGTAAAGAAGATTTTTGAATTTTGTGATTTTAAAATTAAAGATACATAGAATATACCAAAATATCTTTTTAATCTTATAGTTTTAAATATGCCAACTCAAAAGTTAGAATTAAAGAGTTATAAAAAAAGAATTATTTTTAGAAAAATATAACAAAAAAAAAGAAGATAAATAAATAAAAAATGGGGAGTAATTTTTAAGAAAAGATTTATAGAAAAATGAGAAATACAT